>VXCM01005355.1:0-34777 GCA_014773175.1 Lucifuga dentata
CTTCAGTCCTCTCAGTGTCCTACTTCTTCTTAGCTAACCTCTTTCTCTGTATACACTCCTGCACTTTCTCATTCCACCACCACGTTTCCTTATCTACTTTCCTTCCAGATGACACCCAAGTACTCTCCTACCTGTCTCCCTGATCACATTAGCTGTAGTTGTCCAGTTATCTGGAAGCACCTCTTGGCCACCCAGAGCTTGTCTCAACTCCTCCCTGAAAACCACACAACACTCCTCCTTTTTCAGCTTCCACCACTTTGTCCTCTGCTCTGCCTTTGTCCTCTTCATCTTCCTCACCACCAGAGTCATCCTACACACCACCATCCTATGCTGTCTGGCTACACTCTCACCTACCACTACTTTGCAGTCACACACTAGTAGTAGTAGACACTAGTAGTCAATCATTATTTGATATATTGAAGATGCTGAGATCATTTATGAAAGATCAACTATGAAAGCATGTTTGTATGGAAATCTTGATTTGGTTCACAAAACTAAGACAAAAAAAATCACCTTTCACATCTTGTATTTCTTTAGATATGAACATATGTACAATAATTGGATCAATGCATTTCTTAACAAATGCTGACATGAACAATTTCAATGTTTGGACAAATTTAGAAAAATATAGGTGGCAGACTGTGTTAAAAATTGTTTTATTTCATTTTTTCTTTTTTTTTCAAGATATTAGAGAAGCTGCTGTGAGACGTTACCATGGCTGCAGTGAGTTTACAATGAATCAATACGGCACAGTTTGGTGGTTACCTTTTTTTGGGGGATGATTTAATGCATGATGCTGTTATAGCGCCTGTGGATACTTTCACTTAGATGGACTCCTAAGATGTTTTTAAGATGTGCTTTAGGCCTTCCTGTAATCATGTGAAGCAGATTAAGATGCCGTTCTCTGGTGTGCATCGTTTAGGGTTTGCTTCAGCTGACATGGTTTGTTGGGTTTTGAGGACTGGTTTCTCATTTTTAGGCTATTTGGTAGAAGCACATTAAGTGAGTAACAACTTGTTTTTGCCTCTGTCATTCTTGCAAACAACATGTCAAGGATGCCATACCTAAGAACTGAAAATCTAGAAATGCGTGTTTTCACCACAAAATGCACCACAAAAAAAGGGGAAAAAAAAGACAAAAGAAAACAAAAAGAAAACCTTTGCTTTTACACCCTGAACCTTTATGCAGACTGGAACTTTCCGTATGGTGTCTGAGGAGGAGCAGGCCATGAGGTCCAAGCTGGAGCATCTGATAGTGAAGGATCATGGGCCGGTGTTTGGACCGTGCCTCAAACTGCCTGGTCACACTGTACAAAAGGTAAAAATTCACCAAAACTAGACTAACCAACAATAACTCTAGATGGCTGCATGCACAGGTGAATATTAGAAAATTTAAGCTAAATCCAGACAGCTATGATACCCATTAATTTTGGTTTTGTCTTCTGCAGGCGAAGGACGAGCTGAATGAGACGGATGAGAGGCGGGCGTCATCGCTTAAAGACCTGCAGGTCATGATGAAGGACAGGGCAGCTGAGGGAGACAATCTGGCCAAACTAGTGCTGGAGCGTTTCGGAGACAAACCAGATTCTCTGCTGCTGAGATTCCTCAGGGCTCGCAAATTTGATGTCGTCAGAGCCCATGAGCTCATGAAGGGTGAGTGACGCAAGACTGGGCAAAAGTCAGAGACCATCTTTCTGTTTATAGAATATCCATTCAAATCAGCCACAATTAACAGAAACAGATTTAATTATCCTTGTAGCCTAATCAACAAACATGTTGCATCTTTCTCCTCTGATGTCAATGAGGTATAAGTTTGGATCTTTTTCTTTCAAAAGTGACAAAATGCAACCAATCATGACTTAGCTGCCTTGCTGGCTACTCTGGTGAGTATAGGGAACAACAGACAGGAGATTTTGCATTGACGTTTACATTTACATTAAATTGCATTTAAACTGGAGGGCTGAGATGTGGAATAAGTTTTGATGACATGATGACATTGAGGCAACCAATTTCTAACTGATATTTAAAGTTACTTACAAGGAGCATGGAAAATTATTCCTGCAGATTTCTTCCAAAGCCTGAAAGTCCATCTCCCAAATAAAGATTAAATAAAGGCAAAGAACGGAAAATGATTTGATATTGAATATTTCTATGTAAGTTTTGTAAAATATCAAGTACAACAGCTGCATTGTTTTCTGATTTTGAAAACCAAATTTTTGCATTTACTGGCTGTTTCAATGGAAAGTAAAAAAAAAAAAGAAAGAAAAAAGGGTGATTTCTGTCGCCATCCTTCCATCCAACATCCATCCATGCATCTATCACTCATTCAATCATCCAACGATTCTACCAGCCATCCATTCATCTATTCATCCTCCATTATCAGTGATTTCTGCTGCAGGGATTTAACAGTGGTTTCAGTAATTGAGGATCAGACCTCATTTGTCCTCTTTTGCGTGAATCTTTCTGTTTGCTCAGACAGGGAGGGGTGTGTTCATTAATTATGAGCTTGAGACGCTTCAGAGTTTCCAAGGACAAAGGACTTTTGTGTTCAAACAGGACAACAGGTTTACTTTAGCTGTTTGCTGGGAATGTCATAGGCTGTGCTGAGTTTGTTGTCCAAAAATGTTTATTAAAATCATTTTTATCTTATCACAACACACCCTGATGTGTCTAACCATTATCCCAACAATCTACAATCACCCTGAAACCTAATTTTTATGCCTAAATTTAATTCTAAGAATCTAACTTCCTAAATCTCGATCTAACATTTATCCAACCAAACAATATCCTCAATTTGAAAAAAATTCCTGATCTTATCATTGTTTTAAGGCTATTTCCACCTCAAAAGCATAGAAATACAAGGATACATGCACACACACACACACACACACACACACACACACTTATGAATATAGAAGGGGATCTCTGTATTGACAGGGGAATTTGATGTGAACATGAACTTGTTTCATGGTGTTAATTGGTGTTCAGAAGTAAGCACTGAACCCATGCATACTCACGCATGCACGCTCACATGAACTTCTTTCACATGGACACGCACGCACACACACACACACTGAGGGATAATTGCAGGCTTGGAATAGCACGGGAGACAGTGAAGCTATTGTATTTGGGATGTCAAAATCCTGCACTGAACAGACATTTACACAGAGTTTGTGAAGTAAAAATAACTAAAAAGATTTACTGTTAAGTACAAGTTTGAAGTACTGGTACTTTTCTTGCGTATTTTGACTTTTCCTCCAATAATTTCTTAGGGAAATATTGCACTTTTGACTCCATTGCATTGATCTGATGGCTGAAGTGACATGTTTGTGTAACGTAATGAGAATGTAAGGCTTATACTTGTAATGGAGCATTTTTGCATTGTGGTATTGATACTTTTACTTTGGTACTTACATTGAACAAGAGAAAGCTGCTGACCTTTTTTTTGTTGCTGTATGTGTGTGTGTGCATGTGCGTGTGTGTTTGGTTGTCATCTAGGTTATGTGCGCTTCAGGAAGGACTATCCTGAGCTGTTTGAAAACCTGACCCCTGAGGCGGTCCGCAGCACCATTGAAGCAGGATACCCCGTGGTTCTGCCCAGCAGAGACAAGTATGGCCGCATTGTCCTCCTCTTCAACATCGAGAACTGGGACCTGGAGGAGATCACCTTTGATGAGGTAACCCAACCGAAGCTGCGAGCAAACTGACAAAGCCTTGTTGCATCTCTATGATGGAACTGCCCTTTAATTCTTCTGCCTGTCTGCCTCACAGATCTTAAGAGCGTACTGCGTGATTCTGGAGAAGCTGCTTGAGAATGAAGAGACCCAGATCAACTGCTTTGTTCTGATTGAGAATTTCAAGGGCTTCACCACGCAGCATGCCTCAGGAATTAAACCAGCCAAACTCAAGAAGATGGTGGACATGCTGCAGGTCAGAACAGACTCCAGCGGCTCATGGAGACTTTCTTATTGTGGACTGTGGGGGTTCAAGTCTTCCTTTGCTTTGTGTGTCTTTATGCAGGATTCGTTCCCCGCTCGTTTCAAAGCGCTCCACATTACTCACCAGCCCTGGTACTTCACCACCACCTACAGCGTGGTTAAACTCTTCATGAAGAGCAAGCTGCTGGAGAGGGTATGAAGGGGTGAAGGGTCAGCAGAGGGAAGGATGTCAAGATTCATCCAACATGGCTCTCAGTTTGATTCTGCAGAAAAAATACTATCAAATCTGCAGTTACTTCAGCTTACAACTCTGCTAAATGTCCTTCACAACTCCAACTTCAGTGGAAAAAGTACTGAAGTATTAATAACACAACAGAAAAATGAAATATTCAGTTTTAAAAATCCTACTTAAATAAAAGTAAATTTAGATGTAAAATGTACTCCAATATAAGTACTCTTTGTGAAGAATTGTCCCCGTCAGTGTTTGAAGTATTGTTTCATCCAACAATGTGACCAAGCTGTATCTCCAATTTTGGAGAGTTTGGAATAAAATAAAATTCTGGACTAAAATAATAAAATTCCCCCAAATTGGAATCTCACATCCAAAAATGGAGATAATGGTTTTGCCCTCACCTGAGTGAAAACCTTGTATCTTCAGTTTTGGAAGAGTTTCCATGCCTCTTTACTGGTAAATTCCTTAATTTCCTTTGCCAAACTCTTGTCTGAATGTCTGAAAACCTTTGAGCTATTGAGCTAAAACATGACCTAGATAGTTTTTACCCACAACAGCAATTTATGAGTTTCTTTCATTAATATGCAAAGAAACTACTAATTGCAGTCATCAGATGAAAGTAGTGGAGTAAGAAACTGAAGCACAAGTGTCACTACAAGTACTCACTTTCCACCTCTGTCTCTCCTCAGGTCATCGTTCATGGTGACGAGCTTGACAACTACTTCAAAGATTTTGATGAGAACATCCTGCCGACAGATTTTGATGGGAAAGCTTCTGTTATTGACTGCCAGGCCATCGCCACCAAGCTTTTTGGCTCTGAAGACACGGCTCTCTAAAGCAGCAGGCTGGACCGGTCCTCCAGCCATGCCAGAACCAAGAACTTAGTGTCCTTCATCCTTGATGCTTCTTTTGTGATCAGACATGAGATCTTTTATGAAGCTAAGTTGATATTTTAATTATATTTCAGGCAGTTGTTTCCAGCAAAAAGAAGTATCTAGAGTTAGGAGGAAGGAATTGTGTTGATATCAGTGGAAAGAAAAGGAAGGTTTAGAAAATACAGAGAATGACTGACTTAATGTTTGTAATTTTACAGAGGTTTCCCTCAGCTGAGAGCAGAGAGAACGAGTTAGTAACGTGATGATGTAGCTCAGGTCAAACTGTTTGGCGTTCTTTGCCTTAAAAAATAACTACATTTTACAAAATCATCTCCACAGAGAAGCCTTTCGCTGACAGATGTCATGATGTGGGAGTAAAGAAATTGCTGTAGTGCAAAAGTTGTATATTACAGTCTCGCAGGAGTGAGTTTTAGAAGGTATGAAGACAGGAAATGTGTAATTAAGCCTGGATTAGATTGTTTTTGGAGCAGAGGCCTCCTGATATCACAGAAAAAATTCTGTCTCAGCAACCATGTGCCAATATCTGAAAATATTAATTGAGGTGTCTGGCAATCTGATGCCTGTTTTGCTACCAGTTTATTGTTTGCATTGGATTTTGAAATGTATCTTCAATAAAATAGAATATTTTTTCTGTCTGAAGTTTTATATCAAATGTCATTTTGTTGTATGTTTTTCTGTGGTATCTCCTCAGTGATATACAGTACTGACACCATAGATCTTAGCTATTTTATTGTTATTATTAATGTCCTGTGCAAGTTGGAATAAAAATATTCAGCCCCTCGTGCCGTTATTCATAAATCATTATTACTGTGTGCAGAGAGAGAGAGAGGGAGAGAGAGAGACCCATAAGTCAAACCAAGGAAAGACCCTGGTTGCATCCAAACACTCCACAAACCATTTTAAAACCTTCCCTTCCTCTAAAGATCTGACAGTGTTGTAGATTGTAGAAAACTGTCCATCCACTTGAGAACCTGCACACACACAAAAAAAACTTCTGCTATTTGACAAAAAATTGTTAGATTAACTCAAAACAGGCTGACACCTGAGGGCAGAGGTCATGAGGTGTGAAAATGTGCATTTCCTTTTTAAAATATAATGATGATAATAATAATAAAAGGTTAATCTTATTTAAATCAGTGGTTCTCAAACTGTGGTACAAATATCTTCAGTGGTGCTTGAAGCACACCCTGGTGGTGCATCAGATGACTTGAAATTTCTGTTAAAAAGACCATACCAACCATGTAACATTACTAACAACTATTTCCCAAAGGATAAAGCCATATTTCAGCTTTCCTGGTATTTTGCAAAACCTCTTAATCTTTCAAACTCAAATATTCAAGCAATACGNTATTTCAGCTTTCCTGGTATTTTGCAAAACCTCTTAATCTTTCAAACTCAAATATTCAAGCAATACGCCCACGTTAAAAATCGATGTTTCACCTGCTAATAGTTACACAGCCTTATGAAGTCACAGTCGTTTAAATTTTTCGATAAATGCAGGTCTTCTTTTGGGACTATATTCCACGGTGGAGATCAGATCACTCCGCACTTTTTATTGCGCTTAAATGCTAAAATTACATAACTTTGAAAAAAAAAAAAACCTGAATACACTCTTGTTGTTTATGATGGATTACCTATCCCAAGAATGTTTCAAGTATCAACAAGTTGATTTTAATAGCATAACAGAATGAANTGGATTACCTATCCCAAGAATGTTTCAAGTATCAACAAGTTGATTTTAATAGCATAACAGAATGAAGGGAAACCAATGGAGGTCTGGAAGGTAGGAAAAACATTTTTAATTCACTGTTCCAGCTTTGGAAATGATTGTAACGTTACGTGTATGAAAATTGAATCTATTCGGTTCAAACATGCAAAATGGTTGGTATGGTCCTTTAAAATCAAAACATTTTAAATATATGAAAATGCTGTTATTGTGGCAAATTACTCACAAATCAATGTTTTACAAGTTTAAGATTTGGTAGCTGTTGGTGCCACAAGGGGGCAACCTGTGTGATACATTAAACACATGCCATCAAAGTTTACCCTTTCAAAAGCTGTTTGGAAGGAAAATAAAGAATAACTTCAACATTTGCACTCAAGATATAAAAATTCAACCTGACAACTGAAGTGACACAGTTCTTCTTTTGAGAAAATAATTTATTTTGGAACACAATAACCATATTTCTTCAAGTTTAGATCAAGCACGCCACTAGTTTTCTTTTACAAAAACACCCCATGTTCAATATCAGAGTACTTTATGTTGTGTGTGTGTGTATGCCAGTTGAAAACTCACAGACACTCCCTTTTACTGTCACCATCAAAATGTCTGTGAACACAAAAACTGAAGATGAATAATAATTAACCGCGTACATTAGATCTCAAATGGGAATCCAAACTTCATTTAGAGGAACAAAACAATGAGCAATGTTCACCCGAACCCAAGGTGTCATTTTGGAATATTTTGTCCTTTAAAGACACTAGACATATTAATAACTGACTTCTTCAGTTTTTCAGAAATTAAACACAACTTACAATCTTTAAAAAAAACAAGAGGTTTGAAGCACTTGGGTTGGGATAAATATATTTTTATATCATCACCATAAAGGAACATTTCAGATCCCATTCTCCATTAGAAAATAACAATGAATATGTTTGTTCTAAAATACTTTGACACAATTCCCTCTGTCACATTAGCATGAATCCCTCCTGATTGGTTATTGCCTTTATCTTTCACTCCTGGTCCATCATATATCTGAAGATACACCATCTTTATATATTTTCTAGAACTCTCTGTCATGTTTTGGTTTTGTCAATCAGAGGCGGTGATATGACACAGTGTTCAATCATTAACACTCACGCTCTGATGCATTTGCACAAAGAATCAATAACACAGGAAGTCATAATATCAATACAAAATACAAACAAAACAACAAAAAAAAATGCACAAAACAACTGAATAGAAAAAAATCCATCCAAACCTGCATTTCTGTGCAAAGTTGGGGTAGGCAAAAATCTTACAGAACACAATCAGCTGTTGTGGCGTTACAGCAGAAACAGAGTTTGTGCTGGTGTAATCAGTCATCTACAAGCTGGAAAATCCCAAACACATCACACTAATGCTTGATCTTCTTTTTTTTTTTTGTGAGAATGAGGTATTCTTTGACCATCTAATATATGTATTTACCATATGTAATCTCACTGCAGGTAAATGAGAAGATGTGTGCCGTGGAGGACTGGCAGTTGTAATTAACTCTCTCTGACAACAGATGGCAACACTGATTTGCAGTTTGAAAAATGCAGGAGGACAATCTGCAGAAGCAAACAAAGTGGCATCTCGGACAAAAGCTGCATCCCAATTCAGGAGCAGGAACCTCAGGACCCAACAAAGGGAGGGTCCTCCGAAAGACTCAGAGCGATCGGATTCTGAGTCTTCTCCCACAATAAGACGGTCTAGACCAGAGTTCAAAAGTAATGGGCACTCAGGTAGTTCTCCTCAAGTCATAAAGTCAAAAAAATTTCAAATTTTATCAGCAGCCGACATTCCGACAGCAAAAGTGGGATTAAATATATATCAAAACTGCTATAGAGAAAATTATTTATAGGCTGCAGTGTTTTTTTTTTTTTTTTTTNTTTTTTTTTTTTTTTTCATTAACTGCTGTAGTTCCAGCGATCAAACAACCTCAACACAAATACTCTTTAAATTTACATTGTTTATATGACATTGTCCAAATTTAGGACTTGAGGAGGATCACCTGAATGCTCCATTACACAACTGACTGGTGCAGAATGCATTGTGGAATACTGGTTCAGTTCTATCCCCCAAATTTGACCAAAGCAGTCTACAGACTACTTTGAACTTGGACTGGCCTTGTCGTTCAATTACAACATATTCAGTCTGGAAATGCAAAAAGTGGAGAATCCTGCCGCTGAATTAAGACAAAGCTCATATAGCGCACATTTTTTTAATACTTGCCAAGTCAACATTAAATTTAATAGTATTTGCACAATTACCACCACCAACAAGGTTATGTTTATGCCCAAAATACATAAAAACGATGAACAGATCCTTCATGAACTGTAGTAGAGAGATCATCTGCCAAAACAACTGATTTGATTTTGGTAGTGATCTAACTTAGTATTGAAGGATTCTTACTCTTTAGCCACAACTACTAGAGACAGAGACTTGACTGCAGTTTTGAAGGTGTTTCTGCAGGATCATACATGACGACTATCAGCGCAACAGAAAACTGACGGACTGTTCAGTGTTGGCAGAAGTATTGACTTTTGACATCCTACGCATCCTAACATTGACTGTGTGTGTTGCTATTGGGATTGTCCTGATATGGTCAACATCTCACAGCTTAAAATAAATGCTTAAAGAGTTCATTACTTGCCATAAGTATAAAACCCTGCTGAAAACAGTCCAACAGGTGTATGTATTGTTGTCATTTCACCAGGTATCACCATTTATAAAAATCTGTCTCATCACAGTGTTCATTCGTGATTTATAGACTACAGATTACTTGGCTGGACTTTGCCTGAAATAAGCATCATTAGCTCGTACTGCAAGTTTATGCAACGAGTTCTAAATTAAATTCAGGTTGTAAAAAATCCACAGGTCCCTGTATTGATGAGTTATTTCAATAAGACAAGATAAATTTCAGCTGCTATTTTTTTTAGTCCACGTTACTGCGCTTTTCCTAACTCTGGCATGTGCTGTTTTAATCTGAGACCAGCGGGATAAAAGGAAAACTCGTCGATGCTTTAAAGCTGACTCTTCTTTTACACATGCACGATGCACGCGTTCTCCACCTGATTACACAATGTCACAATGACCAGAAGTCCTCAAGCAATCCACCAAAATAAAGATTTGGTCTAGCAATGGTGTCCTTAGCCGTGCTACTTATCACACCTCACAGCTCAGATTATAACATGGAGGAAATCTACCGCACGCTGCTAAACGTACCCTTGAGCAGCACCATACCGGCTGATAAATTCACCACATTTTCTAATGAATCGTCTGCCAGAAAGTGTGCAAACGTGTTTGTATCAAATGTGGCGTTTACAGTGTATAGTGTGTCTTGAACAAATCTTGCAAGAACAAGCGGGTCTCTGTGCAGTAAGTGAAGATTTCATGTCAGCAGTAAGACTTAAGCTGGATCTGGAGCCGATCAGAGGCAGATGAAAGAGTAGGTGGCCTCAAAAAATCAGCGGCAGAGAACACAGGGAACCGCTGAGTTATCTAACTTTATGCTATCATACTGCATCCTAAACCTACACCGTCCATCATCTCCTTACCTGCACTTTGGCTACTGGGGGGACACGACACATGGTACATAGGGTGTAAAGTGCACTGAATTAAAATGACAGAATGTGATGGTGGGAATGTGCATGGATCCAATCCGAGGTTGATCCCTGGTCATGTCTGGTAAGCAATTAACACCCCCCCCCCCNGGGTGGGGGGGGGTGCGTGACCTGGAAATGATGTGAAAATCCCACCATAATACTTAATTACTCAATATTCATAAAACAGACCATCTACAGCGAACCAGGATGTCACTGACCAAACACGAAGATCATAAGCTCAGTCACAGGTCTTTAACTCTTAGTCCACACACACACACACACACACACACTATCTGTGAGTTACATACNCTCTTAGTCCACACACACACACACACACACACACACTATCTGTGAGTTACATACATTCTACAAAGATGCTGCGTTGGTTAAGACAGCAGACTAGGCTATATGGCCTTGGCGGTGATAAACAGTGAACTCCTTACAGACGCAGCACAGTCCATGTGTGTTAGGAGGCTTCTTCTGTGCTCGTTTTCACTGGATGACTCTAAACTGGTGCTCTGGCTTTCTTTTTAGGCTGCACTGTCGACTCAACTTCTTTTTTAATATTTGGTCAGTGCCTCCTTTAGCCAAGGACCATCACTGTGAGATATGTAGGGAAACAGACCGTCCCTGCTCTGATTTAAACTCCTCATGGTGGAAAAGAGCACAAAGGCAGTTGTTTTTGTCATTTTGTGTACTGTAAGGTGACAGTGGTTGGAAAGGAGAACAGTGGTGAACACACGAAGGGACAGTAACTCGCACTAGAGGAGAAGGCAAAGAAAACAGCAGTTAAGGTTTGGTTTGGGAGTCTCCTCCATGCTAGGGTAGTAGTGGTGGTGGTGGGTGGGGGGAAGATGAGAGGGGGAAGAGAGAAAGAGAATGTGTGAGAAGGATTCCGAGGTCAAGTTTTAAGCTTTTTCCTCTGTGCAGGAGCTCTCACTCAGGTCGCCGGTTTGGCACGGAGGTTTCTGTTTCTCATACCGACACATGGCGTTGGCGTAGCCCACAATCACTTTGTCCATCCAGGTGAGTGGCTGGGGGAAGAGCACCGCCCCCTCAAAGAAACCGAGGTGGCCTCCATGCAGCGTCAAGGCAAAGATCACATTTGACTTCTTTGCTGCAGAGACACACAGACAACACACACACACACACACACACACATAGCACAGTAAGTAATGATGGGCAATGTCGATTCATCAGTATCTGAACACCAACACTGGTCACGTGTCCAAATATGGAATGGAATGGAATACCATGTCCAAATATGGGCTCCTGCCAGGAGCCCATATTTGGACATGTTATTCTTTTTTTTAAGTCCGCATTTTTTTTTTTNTTTTTTTTTTTTTTTAGCCCTTATTTTATGTCCAGAGTTGATAGTGAGGGCGTGTGTTTGTGTGGTCATTACAGATAACACCATGACTCAACTTCTGGCAGATATGTACTGTACATGTGGCAACCACCACTTCCACACACACACACACACACACACACACACACACACACACACACACACACACACACGCATTCACACGTGACATGGTGATGCAACAATGGTGCAACAATCTGGCTTCAAACAAAGTCAGACTGTGTGGAAGGAAACTTTAAAAAAGTCCAAATTTCTCCAAAGTCAACAAATGTCCAGAAATTAGAGTCTGAATTGTCAATTTCACCTCTATTGTCTTGGTTATGATTTTGAAAATTATTACCATTAAGAGGATTATTAAAGATTAAAAGTCTATAATGGTGATTTTGCATGTTTAAGACCAATAAATACTACACATACATGTTATGTTACTGTCAACAATTTTCCAAAACATAAACCATATTTTAGCTTTCCTGTTATTTTGCCAAATCCCCTAATCTTCCAAAATTGAATGTTCAGGTGATACACCCATCTTAAAATTTAATGTTTCATCTGCTAACATGTATGTAAGGTCATTTGAATTTCTCAGTGAAAGTCATCTTCTCTTGGGGCATATATTTTCTTCGGTGCAGCTCCATGTTGGATCAGTTAAATTAGGTTACTTTGACGACGTTGTGTTGTGGATTAAGTATCTCAAACACATTTCAAATCTCTCTAAGTTGATTTTTATAGCATACTGGAATGAACTGAAACCAATGGCAGTATAGAAGGTAGGAAAAAAAAATCTGAAATTTACCACTCCAGCAGTATGTTTTGGAAAATGGTTGGCAGCAATGTAACATGTATGCAAGATGTATTTATTTATCATCGAATATTAATGAGAAATCTGCCCAAATACACACTGTCAAAAAACTCAGTATTGTTGTTCTATTGTTACATGGTTACAGGATGTTACATTCAGCCATGGTGACTGAAAATTGCTCATCCCACCTCAGTTTTTGTCTAAATTTTGGTTTTCTGACTCCAAACATTTAACAAGAAGGCAGTAAGCACTGAACATACTACGATAAATTCCAAACTGTCCTTTTAGAATCCTCTGAGTGATGTAACTGTTGCTACATCTGTGTTTTTCTACAGTCTGTGGGTACGCAATAGTTAGGAAAGGTCTGAACTTACTGGATTCTTACCTATAGATACTTGTATCATAAAAGCCTAAATTACAAACTATGTAACACTTCTATGTAAAATCACATGGTGTAACCTACTTATGACCAAAAAAAAAAAAAAAAAANAAAAAAAAAAAAAAAAATCCACTGGTACATTATCCTTCATTCAAAGTAGAAAAAAAAGCCTGACACTCTATGTCATGTCCACATTGCAGACAAACTATTCATCTCTTTATGACTGCCACATGAACCTCTGTGAGCAGACAGAGTGGTGTCCTGGAAAGGACTAGCCTGGATCTCTTTATTCTCCTGTTTGTATCTGGGTTAGTGGGAGACTCTGATGCTGTTGGCTAATGATTAAGCTTTTACTACTGTAAACTATTCATGTCAACTGCTGAGCTGCCAGGAAATGGCTGAGTTCCAACCAGGAGCCATTAGACATTCAATGACAGCTGGAAACAAAACATTCAGGGGCTGTGACTCCATTTTAGCTCGTAACCACCTAAAATGCCCGAGGACCCTCTCACAATTTTCATATGTTTTTACTTCTTTCCTTAAATCCTTGGGGAGGGCCCACATGTTTGGAACCACTGTTCTTGAGATAGATCATATTTTAAGAAAACCCCTTCAAGCTCTGGAGAAGATTGTATGGAAATACAAATACAGGTAGGTCGATTATTGCACGAGTGCTTATTAATTTATACAACTGTGAAATTCTGAAAATAGTTCTAATGTATTCACCAAATTTACACAACATCTATGTAACTGTAGCATGTAATGACTTTTTGTTGACTTGTACTTCGCCTATAAATCTACTAGCTGTGTAGAACTAAATCCAGTCTCTATTCCACATTGTTGACTTAGTAAAGCTATAAGCTCTTCTTGTTTGACACTCTAATCTAATTAAAGCACTAATTACACACTGAGTATTTCTGTTGACTCTTTCCCTGGTAGCTGCTTATATATGCCTGAGTCATGGCATCACATTTTGGGGCAAAGGGGGACAGACGGACCAGATGATCCTCTTTTCAGTCAGCATTACTGTCTACAGACAAATTTAGGCTCGAGTTGCATGTTCTTTCAATCAGGCCCAACCACCCACGCATCCTAAGCACAAGTGAGGGATTTTCCCTTTCCCAAAAATAGTAAAAGTTGCCAGTAAGTTTAAATATAGTACAGGCTGGGGAGAGTGAGAGCTTGATAATCATTACTAAGCAAGATTAGTGTTTTGTGCTAATATATATTACCTTCTCTTGTTTGTGTAAGTGAAGTTTAAATGCAAGTAACAAGCTTGGGAATGTAAGAACAAAGTTAAACTCAACCTTTTGACATACAAAGAGACACTCAGAAGTACCATAACATGTGTGTGTGTGTAGCTGCAGTAACACACACAGGCATTCTTTGACATCTGTGCTGCACCCTGTCCTACTCAGGGTGCAGAGGTCTTTCTACATTACAAACTCTGGTTTTGAGCACTAACGCTCAGAGGACAAGCCTGTCGTGTTGACAAATCCTGTGTCAAGTTAAGAGTGGTTTACATTCAGTTTCTGTCAGGATCACAAGTACAGAGCAGTACTGTAAAAGTGAAACTTATTATTTCTGATTCTGTGAAATCAGTATTCAGGCAGTTCAACACATATAAAGTGTAAACGTGACATAGTTTTACCATATTTTTTTTTTTTAACTTCAAGTTATTCTTGGTGCACAATCTGCAGCTTTTTCAGCCTTTCCTCCCCATTTTCTCTTCACTTTCTTATTAACAAAAGCTGTCCTTGCCATGAGAGGACCCTGTTTGCTGTGAATGACAGTGATTCTTGCAGCAGGAAAAAACAGATCTGTTAATCTGTTCAGATTAACAGATCCGAGCAAAAATTAATTTAAGATGATCATTTCATCTGTTTTCAAAATAAGGCTCGTATTTCTCATTTGTGCTTACAGAGCTGATCTCTGAGGCAGCATCCTGTGCTTATACATTACATGCATAAACATGCTGTGCTCAAATAATAAAGTTGCATACATTATTGATAACACCTTTGAAAAAAGCATGTTAATGATGTGATCAAAGTTAAATGATGAAATTTGGAGCTCATGTTGCCAAAATTGTGTTAAAATATTTTGCAGTATTCTGAGGTTAGTTACCTGCTAGTGTGCGAGGGATGTTGAGCAGTGAGTCGTGAACCAGAGGATCATCTGCAGAGTTCACTAGCAGCAGTGGCACATGTACCTAAAAATAACCATTAAATCCATACATCACTCAATCTACAAACATACATCATCATACAATCCATTTAATTATACCCAATAGAAAATAAGGTGAAAGTATTTAAACAAAACTGTAAACAAAACTGTTCTTACATTGTGAATATAATGGACACAACTCTCCTTCTCATAGTACTCCTTGAGACTGCTGTGGCCGTGGAATTTTCTGTCGAAACCCAAAAAAAATAATTAGACAAACCACAAACAGGAGTATTCTTAGAAGAATTTGCCAGAATTGCAAACCTAACAAAAACATGTCTGATCTCAATGAGAGAATACAAAGCTCCAAGCAAAGCTATGGCAACATTAAAAATAAGGAAAATCTCAAATCATGAACCCACATTGTGCTGTGACCATGTGAGACTTGTGACTTTCACAAGATCCACTTTATCCATTCGTTCTGGCATACTGGGAGTATTTTTTTCGCTACGTCACTTACCTCATAATGTTGTCGTCTATCTGCATGAGGGACGTTGCTGTGTACAGCCGACTAAGATCTGCATCTATCATTTTAACTGAGCTTCCGCCAAACAAGCTGTGCCTGTAAAATGCATAGACGCACACACACACGTACACACATTCATTAATGGCAAATCATGTTGAAACCAATAACTGTATCACATGTAGTCATTTACTCATCCATCAGTAGTATTTAGTAATTATTAAGTCTTAATCCACACTAACACTTTTGGTTCTATTTCTTCTGACCTATTCTTTGGACTGTCAATGCACAATGAATCCAACACATTCTGCCTACTCAGTCTTGCTGCCATCCACAGATCTGTGATCGCCTCTACACACTCAAAATGACTTTGATGTACAGCGTGTAGGTTAAGATGAGCCATCACTTTTATATGGAAGGTCAGGGAATGATTGTCAAAGAGAACAAGCCATGTTGTTGTTAGGCTGATGTAAAATGAAAGCACTGTCTTTTATATCTATGTAAATATACTGCACATATAACATGCAAATACAACTGGAGACTGAAAAACTGGATATTAATAATGATTTACTACGTGAACAGGACCAGGACTGATACCTGTGCGAGAGGATAATTTTCTTCATGTTATCAGCCATTAGAAAGTTATAGAAGCGTCTAAAATGGTCCCACTGTAGGAAGGTTTCCTGGGCCCTGCAAGTTAAAGACACACATACAGGAAGTTAGCTTTGTTCAGCCGGTCTGCATTCCAAACACACTGAATGTGTTGCATAATCCACTGGACAAAGAGTCACCCTGGTGGAGTGCAGGAATGGTGTCAGGCATTAGCATGCAGCTCATTGAGAGAGAGAGAGATACTCTGAAGAGACGTTTCATTTTCAGCATTTTAATACAAGAATAAATACTAAAAAGTATCAAAGTTTTGTGTTAATATCTCAGATGTTTGTAGGAAAAGAAGAACAGCCCCCAGACCTGAATGACAGAAGGGCACGTTTAGGTTTGGACGTAGAATTCATTGGAATTCATTGGAAGCAGAATTCACTGAGGAAACGAAATTCACAAAAGACCAGTTGCTACACTGCAAAGCAGCTTACATTCAAATTTGAACAGACCCTGCCTGCCTTCTCTGCACGAGCTGAACACACTCACTGCCAAAAAGATGCTGGCTGCATGCCAAATGCAGAAGGTGTGGCTCACTCCAACATACGATGAGGTAAGGACTCTTCTGTAGCACCTACCAGCACCAGCAGTTTCTAACATCTTCTTAAACTTCCAACTATGCATTCAGTGTGGCTCTATGTACATTGAGCGGCATTGTGAACATGGATATGTATTGGTAATTTGTTGAGCTTAATTTTGGGGAAAGTCCTGAAACGTGCCCATGCTGTATGTTGGCCTTTATGGAGCAACATGTTGGGGTAAGAGGTCAGAGGTTGTGACCCACCTGAGTGCGCTGTACCCCTGGCAGACACTGACGCAGCACAGCACTCTGTCCTGGTTCATCCTGTTTTCTCCCAGGAATTTGCATACAATATTTCCACCCAGACTGAAGCCCACTACAATCAGCTGAGTCTGAGGATACGCCCGCTTAATGTATCCAACCATGGCTGCAAACTCCCATGTGCACCCTGTGAGGAAAAGAGTACAGAGGACCAATCAATACATAACACCTCTCTAGGCCGGAGCGATTTCCTCCCGTTCAGCAGTTCCTGCTGAAGGTGCCTTTAGCTCAGGGTATTAAATTTAATTATGTGTCTCTCAATCTGACCTTCTTTAAAACCAGTTCAAGCAAGTCTGAATCCCAAATTCCTTTCTTTACCTTAGAAGCCCTACAATGCTTGCAAAGCATTTTGTTACATTGATTAAAAAAAATGTGTCTAAATGAAAGAAAATGATATAAACTTTTGCTAGGACAGATAACATTTAAGAAGCTAAGGGATACAATTTTAACAAAAAGGTTTCAACTGATATCTCTGCTATCTAATGAAGAGATTTCAGCTGCGCTCACTGCTATGAGAATGGCTTCAGGCTGTTTTTTTTTTAAAGCTTCAACATACTAAGTCATTGGGAGCTGCAGGCTTTCCCAACAATGATGATGCTGCATTACTGATCAACAGACTAACTGAAACCCTTTTCCATCACAAAAAAAAAGTCAGTAATTCATGATACTGTTATTGAGGTCAAATACAGTTTTCAGTCACCTGACAGCACAGTAAAACTCCAAGTCTTAGTCAGCTCTGTGGCCTTACCATATGTGAACATGCGTGGAGAGGTAAGTTCAATGTTGGGAAGAGCTCCCAAGTGGTTCAGCACAGCACAGCGGTACCCGTCCTTCTGGGAGTAATCCACAAAGGTTCGGATGTAATGCTTCTCACTATGGTTACCAATACCAGGGCATATCACCATGGTGATGTCATCTGGTGAAACAGGCAGATGGATCAGAGATTTGCCAGACATGTAAGACATTTGTAAACACAGATAAGAGGAAAAGCATTTCATACTCCTAAATGGCAGATCACCCATTTAAAACACATTATTTAAAAAAAAAAAAAAAANTTTAAAAAAAAAAAAAAAAGAAAAGAAAAAAAACTGCAGCAGATTCAAAATAAGGATAATGTTCTTTGTCTATTTTTTTGGGGAAAAATTTCATTCAAGTCTTGAAGGACTGAACCAGTGATTTTTGCATGTTTGAGCCAATAAATACAACCTGCACACGTTACATTACTGACAACCATTTTCCAAAACATGCAGTATTTTAGATTTGTTTTTTCTAATTTCCATACAGCCATTGATTTCAATTCATTCCAGTACACTGTTAAAATCAGCTTGTAGAGACTTGGAATGTGCTTGAAATAGGTAACAGAGAACAAAATGTTTTTAAATTTTCTTGTCAAAGTTACTTAATTTTGCCAATCCAACATGGAGCTACACAGAAGAAAATGTATGTGTCCACCAGGGAATATAGTCCAAGAAGAAAACTGCTTTCACAGAAAAATTAAAACTTCTACAATTATGCGTAGGCAAAACACTGAATTTTTTAAGGTGAGTGTACCACCTAAACCTTTGATTCTGAAAGGTTAGGGGGTTTCACAAAATAACACCAGAACTAAAATATAGTTTTAAGTTTTGGTAAATGGTTGGCAGTAACGTAACATGTATGCGGGTAGTATTTATTGGGCTCAAACATGCAAAATCATTACTATGGTCCTTTAAGTGAGACTGCTAAGAGATGTTCTTATGTTCACCTGTGGCATTCAAGGAAATTAATCTTTAAATCAATCCTTAAAAGACTGCATAACAAACACCTTTTGCCAAATTAAGCAACAGAGTCAATGTAATACTAGTCAGAACTGGATAAAAAACTCGGACCAGTTTGCGTGGTCATTTTGTTTTCCAGTACGCCATTACTACTTTTGAATATCAGCAAAAACACAACTTTCATAACAAGTGTTTCATAAATGGCAGCAAATCTGATCAGCAAACATCAATCTTGATCAAATGTGTCACCTCCAGTTCGATGGTCCCTTAGTGGCTCAAAGAGGTCAAAGGTTGAAGTGGCCCCATCCTGCATAGGTAGGTACTTCCTGATCCCACACGGATGAGGTGAGCTCACCCGACCAAGTTTCCCGTACAGGGCTGTCTGGAGGTGACCACTCTTACCCCATAGCAAGGGAGGAATGTACCTGAAAAGACAAAATTGGATGATTTTTAAAGGCGTTCTAAAAATATGAATTTTCTTTGCATTTGACAAGAGACCCACGCACCTGAACATAACATAACATATTATACCAAGCTGTTACATTTGTGTGATGGTTTGTGACACAGAAATAAATGCTATGGTGCACTGCGATGGTACAGTCCTGCCAGAACATTTGAAAGACTGCTGGAAAACATCAACTGACAGTAGCTGTTAAATGTCAAGACGTTGCTACATTTTGCTATGTTATGCTGTTGCTATGTACCAAATCCCAGTGACACCTACTGCCTCTGTGAGAGCTAGCTCACTAGCTTCCATAAAACTCCTTGGAAATACTGTGCCTTATGTCAGCAAAAACCGTCTCATGAACATGACGCATGAAGCCACCAACTCTCACAAAAATCACAAAAAAAAAAAAACAAAAAACCCTCATGTGCTGTATGTATGCTGTAAAGAAGCTGAGAAGTTTACAGAATGGGCATGAAAATTTACTGACACCCATGTACAATGGGAAAAAAATCAGATTCTTAACAAAAAGAGAACAACCATCTTAAAAATGACTTCCAGTTCTGTTTCAGAACTGTTCTAAATTTGCCAAAATAACAGAATTCCCATAGATTTTAAATGTTTTGGTTCTTTGCAGAAACTTCCAACCACCAGGGGGCACTTCAAGTTCCACCACCTGTACCCACATCACAGTTTGAGAACCACTGCAACTCAGAAATGTTTTCTATACCTTTAAAATTACACAGATACATACAGTAGAGTTCAACTAAATACAAGCCAATTCCCATAATCATAAAACTATCAGCATCCCAAAGCAGAATGTTTAACAATTACACATTAGTAGATACTAATGTGTAGTTCTTAAACATTGAAAGTGAATACAATACATGCAGTCTCATGTGGTTATACTGGTTATTTTAGCCATGCTGGAGCTGACGTGCAGTGAACCAAACTCAGCAACACAGGCATGTATGGTTGTGTATTCATGGACCAAAACACACACAGCAGGTATCTGCAGGGTGCAAAGTGTTCAGTTACATCAACAGTTACACAACACCCTCAACCTTGTGTTCATCATTCCTAACCCCAGCTTGAACAATAACTCCACCTGGCTAACACACTCCTTATGTAAGGGTTGGAAAGAGAGCCGTCAATCAAAATCACTATTATTTAAGGTGGCAAAGAGATAATGTAATCAACTCCAGCGTTCACTGTCAGGGTGGCTGGAGCTCATCAACCTTTCCAGAAAAGAGTCTGCAGGCGGCTTAATCTATGAGCATAACAGAGACCGTGACCTCATTCTTGTGAAGTGGATGAGAGGATATAACACTTGTGAGGACAGTCAGTTCATCAGTGGGAGGCACATGTGAACAAAGTTGAACAATACCTCAACGTTGGTAAATATCACCTTGTCATAGAAATAAAGCAAGATGACCTTTGGGAAGCAGGTCTCTCAATAAACTAAATTATCCAGAGTATGACGGTCCAGTGGTTTGTGAATGTGTGCTGATGTCCTTCATAGGTAGTAGTTACAGGAAAAAAGGAAATGTGGTTTGACTGGTCTGATGACGTTTTAGATGTAAAGGCTGAAGTGCACTCAGTGAGATAACATACAGACCAAAGTCCTGAAAGTAAAGTCACAGGCTTTTTGGATTTACAAAAAAAAAATAGCAAACAACCACTCAGCCCAGCCACAAACTTCCATTGCTCTTATATTTAACCTCTTCTTTCTCTTTGGACTGTCAACTTCAATTTCTGTACTGTTATTGTTCTTTGATGCTGTTTAATCACGTGTATTTGTTTGAAATTGATCTGCTTTTGTTAGCTTTCCTGAGCTCATTTCTGCTTAACCATCAAGGAAATGATTGTGCTATCCTTTAGCATTCACTTGCTCTACATCTGTTATTGCCTTGTTTCCATGTCAATCTAAACTAAATTAATAAAAGGCAAAAATAAGTTACATAGTGAAACTAAGATTGTACATCAACACCGTTTCTTTTCTTTTTTTTTTTTTTTTTTNTTTTTTTTTTTTTTTTTGTTTAAACAATGTGCTCTACGCCAAACCCTGGGTGCATGTTCCCAAACACACGGCCAAGCAGGAATGCAGTTGACTTGACACTGTTAACTGCACAGACCTCACGTTTCGCTCTGCGTGATTGACCCGTTATGCAACAGCGTCGAGATAAACTTCACTTCTCAACAACAGAGCTACACAGACTATTAAATGTACACCAACAATGCCGATGGGTGCCACGGCTGTGATGAATTCCATCAAAGTTCATGTCAGAACTTAAATGATTAAAAATACAACGCAGCCTTTTAGCTGGGCGTGGAAACAGGCCCACAAATGTAAACATCAGCCTAGCCTTATGAGTCACTGACACTGCAGAAAAAAGAGAAAAGGCTCAGTAACAATAAGTTATATAAGCAGACACGCTTAATGAAGCCTTGGAAAGAGCTGAAGGTCCCTCAGGATCATTACAAACAGTGGCGGGATGTGGTCAGTTGATGCTTATTACAGAAGATCTGGTAGTTTATACTGTTTAAATGAGATGTCACAGCCCCGCTGTGAACCTGTTTATGATATTCAGAGAATAATAGCCTGCCATGACCCTGTGCTGACAAATTTAACCACGAGTTTGCATCAGTTGCTGCAAGCCCTAATAAAAGATTCAAATTACATCAGACCTCCTAGTCATGATTTCAAATATACTTGCTGTACAGTGAACAATTCTACATTTGTAATACCAGCAGGACAAAAGCCAGTCAACCTTTAGGATACTCCCAAAAATACATTTTAGTGTTTTAATTCATGTATGATTGACAATCAAGACACTCGTCTCTTTGACTTTCAGGAATGCTGATAACAGATGGGAGCATCGCCAGACAAACTGCTACCTCCTCTGCAGTCCCAGATGGACAGGCAGCAGTGCTGTTTCCATGGTAACGCTTTGAGTGACACACGCAGAGCTGAGAATGCTCCATAAGTGACTCACTCTTTGGTCAGCTGAGGACAGGACTTGAGAAGGAAGCGGTTGAGCGCCGTGTCCTGGTAGGTGAGGTCTGGGGGCGCTGTGGGGTTCTTCAGGTTCAGGCAGCGAACGATGATATAAAGCACTGTGGCCACCGCTGCCAGCTTCATGCCATCAAACATTGCTGGCATCTCTGGGGCAATGGTGTGCACGTCTGACTCGTGGGTGTTCATGATTATTCTAAAAAAAATAAATAACACACTGGAGCACAACTGTTTTCAAAGTTATTCCTTTTTGATATACACATGCTTAAATGTGAAATTTCCCTAATATATAAATGTGCACAAAGTGCAGTGTCCTCCATAAATATGGGCAACCTTGGTAAATAAAAGCAAAATGGGCTGTGAAAAAAAGGTCTTTATTGTTTATCCTCTTTCATTCAAAATATTAACAAAAACATTACATTTAATTAAAGTAAAATTACTGAAAAGAAAAAAGAAATTCTTGTCATGAAAAAACATCATAGTTTTGGAAACTTTCTGACCTCAAGATCCAACTAAACATTTGCAATTCTCCAGCTGTGATCCTTGGAAATTCTTTGCCCATTCAACCCATCATTTTCACTGTGCGTGAGCTCAATATAGACATGACCTCTTCCAGGCCCACTGAGAAAAATAGTTTCTCAGATTAGTTTCATGATAAGAATTTATTTTTCCTTTCAATTATTTTACTTTAATTAAAGGTTACATTTTTGTTCNGTTTCATGATAAGAATTTATTTTTCCTTTCAATTATTTTACTTTAATTAAAGGTTACATTTTTGTTCATATTTTGAATGAAAGATCAAGAGGATAAACATGAAGACATTTTTTTTTTCACAACCCGTTTTGCGTTTATTTACCAAGGGTGCCACTATTTGTGGAACGGCGCTGCATTCCTTATACAAAGAACACAGATGTATATTTGCGATAGAACAGAAGAGCTTTTTTTGATTAATTAAACATTGCTAAAAACCTACCAAGGCTTGCAGAAAAAGAGCTTCTCAATTACTGTGAACTGTAATTCAGGATAATGCATAGAATTGGAAGACTGAAGAGTATGATGATGTCTGACTGACCTGAATTTTCCACTTGATGCTTAAAGCTCTGCAGCAACAGAGCTGTGGGAATACAGAGGACACTCACTTTAATTACATTACGGCTTATGTGGTGCCAATAGAAAGCCTCGCTACATCTATACAATTACATTCAGGAAACACACTGTGATAGTATAATGAATAACATCACATCTTATTTAATGCAATGGTGTGTTGACAGCTGTGACACTACAGAACAGACAGGAATTGTAAACAGTACAGTAACGTTAAAGTGTTTCATAATTCCACTGAAAAGGGAAGTTGTGGTACAGAATTTCAAAAATATAGGTGTGTTTTTTTGGTCGTTGTGAGCCCTAAAAAATAAAACAATATGAAACTGACTGTTGCTACCAAGTAGAAAAGAAAATTTCATTCCAGCACATGCACAGCCTTCAACTTACATTGTATGTTCAAGTTATCTTCCAATCCTCGCTCCAAAGTGTAAAAAAAAAAAAAAAAAAAAAAGTGAAGTCACAGTGATTTGGTCAAACCTAGAGGGCAGAAAAACAAAACACAAAAGAAAAATTAATTCATTCCTTTTCAGAATAGTTTAGTAAATTGGTCTATTTTCCTTTACTGATTCCTTATTTTTGTGTCTTTTCAGACTTAATGTGTATGTGTACCAGACTAGTAGAACCATAGCACAAATGGAACCATACTGTCAATGATTCTGATTTTTAACAGGAACGCCTCCCAGTGAGCATGATATCATCAAAAAAGGGCTAAAATGATTAATTAATTAAGCCCAACAATAGAAAATGTGTATTAAAGGCCACGGAGTGTCAATTACCAAACTGCTACCAGCTAATATGGTATCAAAACAGCAGCTAATGCTAATGTTAGCGCTTCCTCCTTTGTCACGACTCATAACAAGCTGCAGCTGTGTCGGACACAAGGGCACATATTGTACCGGTTGTCTTGGAGGACAGGAAAAAAAAAAAAAACCGACAAAGCAGAATAAAAACAAATAAATTGACGTTAGGTATATTTGCATCTGTGTCGCATTTGTCACACAAAAGGCTAAACATCCCCGCTACACGTTCGTTTGGTCCAGAAAATTAAAACCATGTCGCCTTTTGGATGAATTTGTTAGCCATCCTGAATATCTGGCGCAGCAACTTCACATTAGCACAACATACGCTGTAAAAGCTTTGCAGTTTATATCCGTTTCCCTCCTCGCTATGGTTTTATGTAAGACAAAGCGCAGAGGATAGAAAAATTTGGATATTAATTAGCGATCAAATGAGGTAGCATCATCAGACAATCGACAACCAAAGCAGTGAGGAAGATAGCAGCATCCTTTACTTACCTGTGCTGAAACCATGAACCAGGCCTATCCTTTTTGCTTAAAAGCGATCAGGCCTCATTTATATCCGTGGCATTTTATTTGTTTGTTTGTTTGTTTGTTTTTTGCCTGTGAAACATGACTGGCGGACGTGCAGGACATCCCCTGATTTACTGAAGCTAGCCACACTAGCCGGAGCAGTGCTGACATCTCCAATTCTACTTCCGAGAACGAGCTACAATTTGCATAAAAGCTCTCTCATTGGTCAAAACCGTCCAAAGGGGCGGGGTCAAGAGTCAGGTCAGTGTGCACGACCTCTCTACTTGAACTATGAATCAATGTGTGTAATGAACGTAAAAAAAAAAAAAAAAAAAAAAAAAAAAAAAAAAAAAANTTTTTTTTTTTTTTGTAGCATTCGCAAAGTAGATTATTTTTGTATAGGTAAAAGTATAAACCATTGACATCCTATATGAACGTAAAATGAAACCTTAAAGGTCTTGACATAACAGTTTAATTAAACCAGATATGTGCCCATATTCAAATGTAATTTATATTTTCTCAACTGTAGGACACATGCAACATTACAGGGCATGTGGGGGCATTAAATATTTTTTTTTACTGGAGCAAACTCTGAAGATCAATACTACCAATACAACCCCTGAAGCACCCAGAGAAAATATTCACCCTATGGCTACAGAGGTTAACAGAGTGTTAGATTGTTATATATGCTGTGCCCATATGCATCTATAATCTGTAATATTTACATTGTAAATAGGCTGTTTAGCTGATATTCTGATCCACTAGTGTATTAATGTTTAATATAGCATTGTGTCCAAACCAACATAATTAACATGTCATCTGAAAGATAAATCCTGGTAACAGTTTGGCTTATTGACCTGGATTATTATTATTTTAGTGTATATGTGACCATAAATGGAATCTATTCAGCTAAATTAACAGACATGTATGGGGTTTGTAAGATTACATAAGATTTTGTTCTAGATGAGAACAAAATTCCTGTCTGTACCATAAGTGAAAAAGTCAGTCATTCATCTGCAGCTTCTTCACAATATAATACATACAGTGCCTTTCAAATCAGTTTTCAGTTATCTAAAGCGCCACCACCTGGTCAAAGTGAGCTTAATTTCCACAAAACTGCTTCGTGACATCAGCTTTCACCTTTCTAATGCTAAAGGTCCTAATGGTCCCCGGATATGTATACCTATATATACAAACAAATGATAAAACATTAAAATA
Organism: Lucifuga dentata; assembly: GCA_014773175.1. NCBI lineage: Eukaryota > Metazoa > Chordata > Actinopteri > Ophidiiformes > Bythitidae > Lucifuga > Lucifuga dentata. The sequence continues at coordinate 25,993 of VXCM01005355.1, forward strand.
TATCGTTGTTAGATGGCTGTTTGAGGTTTAGATATTTTCACAAACCCAGTGAATTCACAATCAGCAATTCCTGCAGTTGCAACTTTAACTTCCTAGTCTTCTTGCAGCTCATTTAACTCCGCCTACTCTCTCAATCTGGGGACAGTGGTGCTTTCAAGCACTCCTCAAAACCCGGATTTGTTGTTTTACCCTGACATTTTTAAATAAAATGTAACTAACAAATGTTTGGCATTTAAACTTGATAAGGGATCAGTTAATAATGTCTTATAAAATTGTTAGAGATTGCTTTTTCTGACGATTAACTAATCCGTTGATGCTGTAATTTTAATTAGTCTAATGTGTTTTTAAAGAATAGCCTATATTCACAAAATATAATTTTAATTAAGTAAAATATAAATACACAAAATTTCGATGATTTTACGGAAGGCAAAACAATGCCAGGCGTGAAATGAAGGTAGTCTTTAACCTGTTAACTGACATGGCTCCAGGCATGCCAACCACAGATTACATCGCAGCTACGTCTGTGTGTTCCGCTTTGAATTCTCTTATTTGCGACAGCATTTGAATGCAGCAGTAGGTAAGGTTTAGCGGTACAGTTTTCGTTCAGAACTAACTTGCGGAGCAAATTGAGGGGAAACAAATATGAAACGTGCTGGGAATGTAATCACAACGTATTTAACAACATTTGTACTTCTACATTACCTGCATTTAGTCCAAGGTAAGTCCTTTAAAACTGCTGACAGGTCTGTTTATTCAGTCAAAGTCATAGCATTCATTGGAACATGGTTTGTAGTGATGTGTCTAGCTTTAAGCTGTATAACAATTCCACATACTAGTATTACTACATATTTACTGCTTCACTGAGGTTATGTAACGATAGATCTATTATCTTGCCTTTCAGTTAATTCAAAAGAGAGAATAGGCGCTGAACTATGTCAACTTTTTCCCCCCATTTTCTCCCGTTTTTCACAGTTCACCCTGAACTATCAGTGTGTTTTTACTGATTCATGAAGTTTCTGTTTTATGTGGCCAGTGTCTGATTTTCTTGGTGATAATAAAAAGTCTTTAGAGAAGTTGTGCAACAAATTGGTCACAAAAAGAAAAATACATTGCATTAGCTGCAAAAATCTCAAAATCATCCAATGTGTCCTCAATAATCAGCTATTGAAATTTTCAAATAAGGATAGGATTTACTTTAAATTTACTTTTTATAAAGCTTAATGGTTATAATATGATTACTATAATTATTGATCCTATGATTTGAGTCATTTTTTAAATCACTTCTCCAAACATGAACTTACCCACATTTTTAGTTAATTCTACTCCCCTACTGTATTAATTTTTGTAAGAAACTGCTGTCTTATTTTACTAATGTATTTTACATTTATTGCTGTTCCTAACTTTGTTTTAAAGCACTTGTAGTACTTTAACAAGTTTATTCTTATATATTGTATTATTTATCACAACAAAAGTCCTTACATTTTTCATAAAATGACTCTGCCATCAAGGGTTCAGTCATAAAAAATTAAACTTTCCCAAAAGCAGTTCTTGTGTTATTTATAAGCCTTACATACCAAGACACCAGATTATTATTGTCATGGTGTAACACATGATTAGATTTGAGACTGCTCTGTCATTAGATGAAAGACTCATACTCTTATTACACAGCAGTTTCTGTAAGAGGCAGGTTTGTGTAAAGAAATATTCTTTGCAGGAGACAACAAAACATTTTGATGATGCTTACATTTTAATATTGTTCTCTAAGTGGATGTCTATGTGGGGTGATGCAGATTGAGTTGAAAATAATGCCATGTTTGCTCTGATCTGGAGCCAAAATGAACCAGCTGTCCCCTCATCTAACTTTTATTCCGCCTGGAAAACTGTTCCAATTCAGAGGATTTGGAACTAAATTAAATGCTGTGAGTCAAAACCAGAGATGTGATGGCTACATGGCAGCAGAATGTCCTTATGATGTTTGCCACTGAGGACGTACTCATTCCTCACTGTCCAGCTGTCGTTCAGGTGATCTGCATGTCCTGAGCCCATCCTGAGCTGCTGCACTGTCATTTGTGTTACTGCTTATTCCAGAAAGAGGCCTCACGCTTATGTCCAACCTGGCTAATCCTGCAATCTCTTAATCTTCTTAACAACATTCTGTTGTTAGTGTTAGCAGAATTAAAATACGCCATGTATTTAAATGTGTTTACACCTTAGAAAGCAATCTGGTACTGAAGTTATCTGCCAGTATCTAAGCAACAGCAAGGACTAAGTGTTCTCTCGTCTTATTTTCATGCCTAAAAAAGCCACTGCAATGTAGAAGCGGAACAAAACTGAGGAAGAGTTGCAATCTCTTTAAAATAGTATAATTACACTTCTGCAGAACTTTTATTTATTTGCAACCCTAATGATCCTGCAAAGGTTTCCATTGGGTGACATTTATTTTAACCTTTGAATAACCTTCCTGGACCCTTCTGGTTTGGTTTATTCATTCCAAGAATGTTCCACAAGGTACTTGTGGAACGATTTCCTAATGGTTGTCACTGAACATTCCCCGATGGTTCCCATTTGATTATTTTTACAAAACGTTTACACAAAATCTGGGGAATGTTCCCTGGATATTCCCATTTGGTTTGGTCTTTGCAAAACTTTCATAAAATACCTCTGTGCAACATTCAGGGAACTGTATCTTTAACCAGAAGGGATGTTGTAGCTCTGTTACCTTTACTAGGAAACTAGTGCGAATGTTAACTTGAACCTCTTTTGAGAATATTCCTGGAAATCTTTCCTGGAGCCAAAACTGTTAGTGGGAGCACACCTTCTTTGAGAGTTTTGTTTCCATGTTAAACTCCGTCGTAACACATTATTTGCTCTGTGAAGCTCTCTGTGGTTCAGTCTGTTTTGCTGTCAGAAGCTCTGAGCTCTGCCTGGCATTCATGCTGAAACATGTCAGTCACTTACTGAGCCAGTCTGCTCAGTACAAAGATGTTTGACTGAGTGTGAGATGTGTGATCAGCTGTCAGACCTGTTACAAAATGAAACAGTGGAGGTATGGTGGCAAACTAGACAATCTATAATCATAAATGATCTACAAAGTACCAGCTAAAAGATATCGCGAAAAATGAAAACAGAATAAGATCCATGGATTCCTAAACAGTGATTCTGATGTGGCATCGATGAGTCAACGAGACCGTTAAAAACAAAGATTAGGAATTAAAGATTTTGAAATGATCACAGGTCCAATGTGACTCATAAATCTGTGCTCTGCAACTGGAGATTTCTGTCGTCATTTTCCTGATCCACCCAGGATCTGTGAGTCAGCACTTTGGGTCTCTCAGCCAAAGCTTGCCCAACGGCACTACAGTTCATTTGTGCTGCCACAGAGAATGACTAAGAGGAAACAGCAGGAATTACACAAAAATTATCCAGTAGTGCCAAACATGTGTCCCCAAATTCATCATGTTTTTTAACAATATGAATTTGTGCATTCAAGGAAAAAAATACACTCTTGGGTGCTTTTATGTTTGTGGAGATTGCTGTGTGATGTTCAGTGTATTCCAGGATTTTTTTTAATGAATTTACATTTTTGATGCAACCACTTTCCTTTAAACTGGCCTCGTCTTATATTTCCTATTCCTATATTGAAATGAGCTCCAGAGTACGAGTGGAAGTTTGTTTGATTTATCACCCTTAAAGTCTAGAATAACTATAAAAAAGTATTATTGCTAAACTAGGGAAATTCCTAGATATCCATATTTTCAGCTTTTCCACTTTTTCTGCATTATTCCACAATTTTACAGCTTTCCAGATTTTTTTCCCCCCAAATTTCACAGTTTCCTACATTTTTTCTCCCCCGGTTTACATGGTTAACTCCCACCTTTTCCAGGAACTGGTGAGATTTACTTAGGTATCATAATCTAAGGTATGATATCATGATATTAAACAGTGTTAAGATGTTGTAGTGTGAATTTTTAAAAGTCAAGTAACTGTCTACCTCCCCATTCCCTGTTTTTCTCATTATCATTTCCTCAGGTGACTACTGTGAGGTGAATCTTTGCCATAATGGGGGGACATGTGTGACAGGAGTAGGCAAGGATCCTTTCATCTGCATCTGTGTGGATGGATTTGGTGGAGACGTCTGCAACGTGACAGAGACAGGTAGAGTGGACAGGACACTTTTAGAATAGAAGCCAGCAGGATACATGATCACATACTCAAAATAATTTCATTCCTTCTTTCTCTTCCTCTTCCTCGCAGGACCTTGCAGTCCAAATCCCTGTAAGAACGATGGATCTTGTGAGGCCACTGCTCCAACCAGACGTGGAGACGTGTTCAGCGAATATATCTGCAAGTGTCAGCCAGGATTCCAGGGGGTGCACTGCCAAATTAGTAAGTCACATCTGAATATGACTCACACAATTATAAATGTGTATGAGTCACATCAGTATGACTCACAAACATTTATATTTACTGTCATCATATATCAGCTTGATTGATTCCTCCTCTCATCCTCACACTATTCTCAGAGTTCTACATATTTTATTTATAAAGCTTTTGTTAAGTTGATTTTATCTTCATTTCTTTATTTGGACAATTAAAAGATCACCAAAATCAGACAGGGTAGGTTTGATAGGGTCTGTTTTGTGTTCAAGCAGTAATCAAGATTTATCTTGCAGGAAAGATTACAGCCTTTATAGAAGTGCAACATTTCCAGTAGATACAGAGAAAACAACTGTGAAAATATAATAAAGCAGAATGGCAGAGGAAAGCAGTGTGACCATTACAGCCAACATCAAAATGCCAGTCAGAAAACCTTTAATAGCAGAATTTTCCATTCAGTCATATTTCATTACAGCTGTAAAAGTATGAACCCCAGCTGAGGTTTTTCCATCCTGTCAGTGTAAGAGGTGTGTGTGTGTCGACTCAGCACCTTCCTGAAAGACCCTCATTGAGTTGGTCCTGCGGTCCTTCTGTTTGGCTAATTAATAAAAGGCTACACTCATCTTCCACACATAGATTTTAACATTGCATCTGTTTGTGTGTTTCACAGACTTGAATTGAAATAATGAAAAACATATAATGTAATACCGGGATGTTTAAGTTAATTTAGACAATAGTGCCAACTTCGACGTAGAATTAAAATAACTGTGAATAGTGTTCAGGAGACATGGAGTGAAAGATTATGAATATTATTAAGTGACTGTTGAAAGAGGGTTTAAATGTATTTGTTTTCAGTAGGATCTTTATGGTAACTGTTTCATCAAGAGTTTGGGATTTGTCTCACAAATTACAACATTAACCTCTTTAAGTCTTTATTTTCATCTTAAATTTCCCCTTAGGTTTTGTTAAAACTTTTTAAACGCAGTATCACATGCGTTATGTTCTCTCTTTGTGCTTTTTCCAGCATTTCGTTTAAGTCATATGATGCATAGATTGGAAGAAATATTCAGACCCCCCAAAAAGTCCAGATGTATTTTGCATCTTTTAATCCACATTTTCCTGTAATTCATCCTGACATATTTGGTGTCTTTGGAAACTTTTGGGTCTCCACTAGAATCTAAAATAATGTCTGTGGGGCTGAACAAGACTTGGCTGCACAGCATGAGTTTATAAAGAGAGAAACATCAGTGGGTTCATCCTTATGGTTAGGTTAAGTCAAATAACGTCATGTAACGCTAACTGAGAAGGAAAAAGGCATTAGAAATATACAGGTCAGCCTGCCAAATCCCTGCCTGACCACCAATTGCAGTGTTTATGCAGTCTGGTTTTCTGCTGTAGGACAGTTTCTAATTTGGAGTCAGCCTGACGTCATGGCCTCAGTGGGTGTGGAGGAGTGGAATGGGGTGGAACCACTTTTCACGAACCATGTCTTATAAATGCACAGACATAAATCCACAGTTAAGACTAACTGTATGTTAGTCTTAACTAACGACTAATGACTTAACTAATGACTGAGTCTTAACTAATGACTGAGATCTAAAGGATTGAAATCAATTTTGCAGCAAGATGTAATGATGCATTTCCTATGAAATCTGGGGGAGGTAATGTGAGAAACTTTCAGGTTCTAAGTGGAGTATTTCTTTTATTTAATGGATGTCAGGTGAAGTGTGATGTGGTCCATGCCAGCTGGATCACTTGTTTGTCTGTGTCTGCGGTGTTGTTGTTGTTATTTTGTGTCTAATCCGCTTGGTGTTAACGGGAACAAGAATTAAACAGACCCGTGTGGCTTTACGTCAACCTGTCGTCTGCCTTGGATTTGGAGTCTGGTAGGGTCTATTGGGGTTACTAAGACAGGTGGACAATAATTCCATGTGGTTTGTTGTGGTGATATAGCAGGTGTTACTTTCCAGCCCTTTCCCCAAAGGAAATATTAAACATTCTGGGATTGTTTGTCATTTTTTATATATTTATAATGTTATAACTGACAATACAATGCAGCTCAACACAATGCACAGCAGTCTTGTCATTTATCGTATGATTGTGCATATGAAAGCCATATTATGAATTTATCTCTCCATTGAAATAAATTGATCAGATTAAATTAAAATTTCAAATCCTAATTTGCTTTAATGAAATGGCAAGTATTTTCATGTAAAAATAGATAGATATAGGAGACAGATATGCCGCAGATGTGGAAATAAACTACGATAACAAAATTATGAATGATATAAAACAAACATGTGTCACAACGTTAGTTGTGGGTAAAAGGAAGCAGAAATTATGAAGACTGTATTTTTCTTACTGTTGTTTTAAAGCTCTTCAGTAGATTCGTTTATGAGATTGTTCTCCTCCCCACAAAACCCAAACATCCAGAGCATCCACATCCAGATTGTGGCGTCACACCTGATCCGATTTGCTGTGATTTGATTGGTCTGATTGGTCTGACCTGATCTGGCTGGGAAATTCTTGTAATATTCTTGTAAGTAAAACTGCTAAGTCCAAGCAAGAATGACTGTTCCAGGCTCTTTATGTTTGTGTACAAAGATTCCCATTTTGAGAGGTTCTTGGTCCAGGGGTCCAGTAACACAATCCTGCTGGTTTTCTGTGCCATCCAGCTCATTAACATAATCAGACCAGACCAGACCAGACCAGACCATAATCAGGTGTGAATCAGACCTTGATTAGATGAAAAGAAAAAAGGAAAGCTGTCCTAATTAGATGCTAGATACTGATAGTACAACATGGGAGTAGAGGTATCCTATAGTAACCTTCACAAAATAAATAACATGCACACAGCTACTGCTTTAGTTGATATAAGTGTGCCATCTTGTGGAGATTACCCTACATTACATGCTGGTGGTGGCGATGTTACCACAGCTGGAGAGTGGTCCTGCAAGGCTAGGCATTCATGTATGGAACAGGACATGCAGGGTAGAAAAACATACTTATGACATGTATTGATTTATCAGCCAATAAAAATAATCAGGATAAAAAAAAAATGCTGACTGGTTTCAAACATCCTTCATCAGGGCAAAGTTAATGAGAAACAGTTTGAAAAAAGTCAATTGGTTTGTGCAGTAACTGATGGGGAGACAACATGGACTGAACCTGAAATCTGTCTGTTCAGATTCATGTCACAAATATAATCATCAACCTGACCTTTGACCCCCTGACCTGCTTTGACTTCTAAACTGGCTGCCAAGTGTGTGCTACCTCCTTACTGTATCCCTCAGGTGCATTTCTGTCACCGCCTGAGACTGGAGAGAAATCGCCTGCGACCAGCTGTATGTTGGAAGCACAGTGGAGCTTTTGTGATTCTCCACCTGCTCGAAAATGCCTCTAATCTCTCTCTGAGCTGTTTGTGGACAGCTGTGCTCCACTGCTACATCCCCCTCCATCTTTTCATCATCATCTCACTGCTTCAGGACTAAATTGGGGGCAGTGGTGTCCTAAAGGTTGGAGAAGCGAGCTTGTGACTGAAGGGTCGCCGGTTCAATCCTTGAACTGGCAGGAGAAATCTGGGTTGGGAAGGTGAATGAGCAGCACCTGTATCACCACTGAGGTGCCCTTGAGCAAGGCATCTAACCCCCAAATGCTTCAGTGGAGCTGCTCAGTTGCCAGCAGAGAAGTCTGTGGTTGTACTAGGCAGCTTCCAGGTGTGTGAGTGTATGAGCAGGGTGTTTCTGCAAAAGAGCATTCAATGCTCAGCAAACTACCCCAGAATAAATAAAGCTTAAAAAAAAAAAAGTGAAGTTAGAGTTTAAACTAATTACATCCTCTTTTTCAGATGTGAATGACTGTGCCAACCAGCCGTGTAAGAATGGAGGAGTATGCAGAGACCTTGATGGCGATTACGCCTGCAGCTGCCCCTCACCTTATGTTGGAAAGCAGTGCACCCTACGTACGTCCAAATAGCAGAGCATTTGATTCATTTTTTCCTCTGAAATGCATTAGGAATTTAAAGATATTATTACAGAAATACACATTTTTCAAATATGTTTAATTTTACATGACTTGCTTTTTCTCAAAAACCTATTTGAAAAGTTGGTGATGAAAAATATAGTAATAACTGGTGCAAACAGTATCCTACTCAATTTGAGTTTTTTGCTTATAAAATGTATATAATATAGAATTCTATAATAGCATATACTTTATCAGTATAGTATAGATTAGATTGGTTGGTGTAGAAATCTACTGAGTCATAATAAAAAGTGGCTCATTTAAAATGTACTCAGAGTAAAAGTTACTGGGTTACTTTTTTTTTAGAAAACAGGAAATTGCTAAATATAATGCAGCCTCAAGGGGGCACAAGCCAGTGTCCTCCTTGTGCCGGTCCCAAGCCCGAATA
>VXCM01005358.1:0-64090 GCA_014773175.1 Lucifuga dentata
GTGTGAACGTGATAGAATAATGGGACCTAGGGTTAGGGTAATAGGGTTTTAACCACGATGATCATAAGGTTAAGCCGATAGGAAAAGAAGAAGTTTTCATTGTGTCTGCTGCAAACTGTAAAGGATGACATTTATTTTTGGTCTCACAAGGAGACTCGACTTAGAAGCTAACGCCTGCTAGTTACAACTACATGGAGNTTTATTTTTGGTCTCACAAGGAGACTCGACTTAGAAGCTAACGCCTGCTAGTTACAACTACATGGAGCAAGTTTTGTTAAAGCTTCTTCTAGAACATTAAACCAGGTAAATCTTCACTACCACTTAGACATGACGAGGCTGAGTCTGGCTTCTAACCCATAACAATCAAATAAACAAAAACAGTATAAATTCCTGACATTCATAACTGCAATAGTCAGCGATTTGTACTGTCATAAGGGTGTCAGAAACTTTTTGAAATGGAGGCATAAAGTCCACAGCAATAACAGAATTGTAATCACACTGCTCAGTGTTTGAACAAAAGGATTTTTATGCCAGTTTTAAAGGATTACTCGAAAGAAATTACACTAATTTTTGTAATCATTAATATCGTTTTTGATGTTTTGAGACTTTTAGTGTGTGTGCTTTTGGAGATAAAAGGAGAAATCAGCTCTCACTCTTAGTCCTACATGCAATTGGTGCCTTTAAAAAAAAGCAGAGTTTCAGTTTGCATATTCCACTTTATTTGATATTTACCGTAGTTATTACATCTCTGTACAGGAGCCGGACTGAAAATGACTCAACAGCGCCCTCTACAGCCGTTATGCCATTAAAAAACATGTTCAGACATGGAGCTGTATCACCTCCATCAGCTGATCCTACCTCTGAGGAGAGAGCTTCAAGTCTTTCTGACAGGAAAGTTAAATACCTGATGATCCACAAATACAATTTGACTTCAAAAAGTTTAATAAAATATGATGAAGCAAATAATTTACAGGAACACCTAAGCTGCTCTTTCAAAAACTCATTGTCCACAAGATTACACAGTTCCAACAGGTGCACTATTTATTATATGAGGCTGAAACACAACAAAAACAGGAAGTGGCGGCTGTGGCTCTACTCTTGTCCAGCTGAAGGCAAAATGATTTTGTTGTGGTCATAGTAGTTTTCGTCAATGAGAGGAAGATTCTCCTTCTCTCTGTGCTGGATCAGCCGCTCTGCTTCCCTCCTGGCCCACTGCCGCATACTGCCACGCACACGCCGTCAAGACGACGCCATCAAAACGAGACAGAGACAGGCAGTGAGGGACAAAAGAGACAAACAGAGAAAGAGATTAATAGAAAATTCATCCAATTATTATATACATCAAATTTGATAAACTTGATTCTATCAAGAGTTAAAAGAAGCAGCATCTTGGTTTAGGAATGCAAGGAGAAACTTTTTCATCTAGCACGGGTTGACTGATAAATTCTGAGCCCAACACATAAGGATGTGAGCAAGGTTGTTATTTATTTTTGTGGAAGGAAAGGATTCATTTGGTGTTTGTACATTAACTGCATCCATTTGAGTTCAATGATTATAACTTAAAATTTCCAAAGTTGTACCAGACTAAGGAACTAAGCAAAACTACCATGATTTTGTACTTGCTGGCTTTGAACTACATAATCCTCTCTACAAAACTGACTTCAGCTCATCCCAAACATGAAAAAAGATTGAGATGAAAACCATTTTTCCAGATGAGCTGTGGAGACATTTTATGACATTCAAGCAAAGAACTAGTTGAAGTGAGATAAATTCACTGCAGCATCGCTGTGAATGAGCCGAGTTCAAAACAGATTATGTAAAAAAAAATATATATAGAACTGAATAATGAGCTGCAAAATACTTTAAATATCAACAAAAAATAAACTGGGCAGATGTAGATCTCCATCATCAGCTGTGACAGTGATTGGCTGAAAATTAAATGCAGATTCTGGCACAACTTCATCTGCTGGTAAAGTGCACACACGGAAATGTCTCTGGATGAGTTTATTCATTTCTCTTCATGTTCTCTGGTGTGTTCTGTGATCGAGAGGCTTCACCAATATAGATTTTGTCACACTGACATTGTATTATATATACAGCAGGGGGAACCAAACGTTTGAGACCACATAGAAAATCTGTGTTTTCCATGTAAATGTGGAAATAATCAGAAAGCCTGACGTCACAAGAAGCTCTTTGGAACATTGTCACATCATGATAACTTGTCTCATCAGGTTTTTACAAACTTGTGGAGTCCATGTCAGCTGGAGTGATGCTGTCATTAAAGCAAAAGGGAGGCGTACCAAATACTAAGATATTCTGACATTCATGTACATTTTTTAAAGATTCAACTTTTCACTCTAATTGTTATGATGATATTATCATTTGTAATGAAAAATCTTGAATTAAATTCAAAAAGAATGCAAAATAGAAGCATTTTCACAGTGGTCTCAGACTTTTGGACCCCACTGTACATAGAATATTTTTGGTTTTACATGTGATAAAAATTCTGATATTAATCAATTTCCTATGATTACAGTGATTAAAAGATTTAATATTCTTGGTTTACTGGCAGTTTATTCCACATTTAAAATATAATTTTGCATGTCTGAACCTAATATGTTCAATTATCATAAGCATAATATTACTGACAATCATTTCCCAAAAGATAACACTGAAACGGTGAATTAAAAATGTTTTTTCTGCCTTCCAGACCTCTAATGGTTTCAGTTCATTCTGGTACGCTATTAAAATCAATTTGTTGATAGTTGAATAGGTAATCCATTGCTAACAAGACGTGTATTCAGGTTTTTGTTTTTTTTTTTATAAGTTGCGTAATTTTAGGGTTTAAGCTCAATAAAAAGTGTTGAGTGGATGTATGTCACCACCAAGGAATATAGTCCCAAAAGAAGACCTGTGTTTATGGAAAAATTTAAATGACCATGACTTCATAAGGCTGCATAACTATTAGCAAAAGAAACATGGATTTTTAAGGTGGATGTATCACTTGAATATTTGATTTTGAAAGATTAAGAGATTTTGCAAAATATCAGGAAAGCTGAAATATGGTTTTATTGGGAAATGGTTAGCAGTAATGTAACATGCATGAAAAATGAATTTATTAGGCTCAAACATGCAAAATGGTCGGTATGGTCCTTTAAAGTTCCAATGTCGTGGTTTGATTGTGTGCTTACAGTTCAGAATTTCTTTAGGGATACATGTTTTTACCACTCTGTCCCTGATGTTTCTACATCTTTTATATGTAGACTTTTAAATGTCTCCTGTGAGGATGGATCATTTTGGATAATATGCCAGTGTTTTAAATAATATCCTTAATGTTCTTGGTCTTGGGCGTAAGTATTGTGCAGAATACAAGATCTAGTTTGGATTCAGGTTGATTTTGGCTTTGGAAATAAGTTTCACTGCTTTTAGATGCTACTTTGTTTTCTGCACAGAGAAGCCATATTTTTTTTTTCTTTAGATTCTTTGTCTCTCTGATAGCATCTCTTTATTTTCTCATCATCCTCTCACTCATCACATTTTATTTTCAGCCTGGTGAGTTGGCTAACAGGTAAGCTTCTGTTGCATGAAGCATGAAGGATCGTAACTTTTGGCATGTAGAAGTGTGTTTCTATCTCAACTTGAACTAGTTGTGCAACTTGAGAATTAATATACACACATTCAGCAACAATATAAAAATCTAGGAATTAAAAACAATGAAAACCATCACTGCAGGTTTAAAACAAACTACTATCTTCAAATTAACAGCAAATAGAGAACAAAGTAAAATGTGAAAAATGTCAAATATTGCTACCTGTGGGTCGGCAAAAGTGCAAATCTGTGGTGGATCGAGGTACAAGAGTGAAAAACTAGAGCAACACTGCATTTGTTTAGCAGCCTGGTCTATGTTGTGTGTTGTATGTGCTATAGTGACAGACTACAGTAGCACATACGTGTTAGCAGGTGAAACGCTGAATTTTAAGGTGCATCACCTGAACATTTGATTTTGAAAGATTATGAGATTTGACAAAATAACAGAAAAATCAAAAACATGGTTTTATGTTTTGGAAAATATGCATGACGGTAGTATTTTTGGATTCAAACTTACAAAACCACCGGTATGGTCCTTTAATGCTCAACCAAAGACAGCCTGTGATAAAATAGTGTCAGAGATGTAAGAAGCTGCTGTATAAAGCTGTGCGACACGTTTCTGCTGCTTGTTGCAGACGTTCATGCATATTCATACAACCTCACACAAACTGTGACTAAGATCTTATTACAGTACTACTGTTCTTACAGGTTTCATGAGAGAGGAAGAGCAGCGATTTCAGCACACGTAGCAACAAAGCGTGAGATGAAGTCTTACCCGTGGTCGGGTAAATAGTGGATAAATGTTCCTCCAATAACGAGAGCCACAGAAATCCCAAAGAAGAAGCCGATCCTCATGTTCCACTCATCCACCTCAGGATCGGAGGAGAAGCCGTGGTAGTCTGGATTCTGCAACATAACCATGGCGACAGGTTCCGCATCAGCAACAGAACAAACACAGAACTGGGATGGTGTAGGAAAATGTGACCTTTGACCCTAGAAAAATAAAATACTGAACTGCCTGCATTTTAAAATGATAGCATTCATACTGAGTCAGATTCAGATTGTTTGGATGTAAAACAAACTATAATCGGAGCATGATGGAGTGCAGCATGGTGGAGCAGCATGATGGAGCAGTATGATGGAGGAGCATGATGCATGATGTGGACACTGAATTAACGTCACTAACTGCATTATATTGAGAAAGAATCATGGCTTCTCCAGCTCAAACCTCAAACTCCACCTGTGGTTTTGTGAACAATGCATCTAAGGAAACAGAAGGTGGAGGTTTTTGCTGCTAAAGAAGCTTCTAGCAGATATTAAATATAAGATTAATTTATCTTTTTCAGGCCTGAACTGAAGAATAATAGTTGTTTAGGTAATAATTAGTTCCGTTAGAATGAGTTTCTCTATTATTGTGATGTAATGCAGATCATAACACCTTATAACATCTTATGTGATTTAGTGCAGATAATTCCCAATGATTCACTAAGTTTCCTTGCAAATTGTCACACTTTTGCACATCGTTTAATTTTGCAAGCTCCCGTTCGACTATAACATTCATTTTGACCTGATTTTGAGAAAATTTCAATGAAGTTCTTTTAAAAAAAAAAAGAAAAAAGAAAAAAGACAGAAAAAAGCAGCTCGGCTGTTACACTGAGTTAAACACTTAAAGCTCATCAAAGTGTTTTTGACTCTTTTCTAACGATCAGACTGGCTCAGATTTACCGGATAACGCAGGAAGCAGCACCGGAGGACTCACCTTGACATACGGGCTGACCTCGCCGTGTCCCGCCGTCTCTCCGGCGGGGTGCAGCTCCGTCACAGCCGCCGAACCAGCGCTGCCCAACGGTTTCGACTGAGAGACGAACCGGGGCCGCTGATGAAGGTAAAGCCGCGGAAGAGCGGAACCGAGCCGCGACAGTCGGGTCAACATGTCGCCTGTTTGTGCAAAACTCTGTTAACCCGGAAATGGAAGCGAGATGCATTTCCCCTATTTCTTCTTCTCCAGTTCCACAGCAAAAACAGCTCGTTACCGCCACCTAATGGACAGATTAGGTGTATTACGGCGATGTCATCTTAAAGGACCATACCGACTATTTGAGACCAATATATTCAGCCCGCATATATGTTACGTTTTTAGTAACCATTTTCCAAAACCGTGTTGTAGTTTTCCGTTATTTTTCAACACTCCTGATCTTTGAAAATCAAATGTTCAGGTGATACATCCACCTTAAAATTACATATTTTATCTGCTAACACTTTTGCAGATACACTTTTAACACTTTTTTAACACTTTTACTTTCGTTTGTAGAAGGGACGTCGCTTTTAATTTCTCTGTAAAAGTCATCTTCTGCGGGTACTCTCATCCTCTCATCACTCTATTAAATACATAAATCACCCTTCTCAGTACTGAAACATGTTAAACACTCCCTCTCATTTTATTTATTTTATTTTATTTGCAGGACATCACACATTTAGTAGTACTGCATGTTGTATTTCCTGATGTGCACAAACAACTTTGAATGCTTGCAGGATTGCACGGCAGCCATAGTGTACCTGAACGCATCATTAACGCAAAACACTGACCCTAGCTGCCGAAAACTTAAGTTTTTAAATGTGAAATTGTTTGCCCCTATTCTATTTTCACTTTGACAGGTAAAAAATACATTAAAAATTAATATTATACAGCCAATTACGAGCTAGAATTTTCTCAAAATTTCTCTATAGTTCCAAACGATTTTTATAAAAGTCTAAAAATAAAAATAAAACCGTCCTTCACCCGAACAACATTGAAGATATTTATTTATGTACAATATACAATCAGTAATGTTCATTTGCATTGTGTGATTCAACAGTACATTTTTTACACATAATTTAATTAAATAATCAAATCACTTTTTACAAATGCACACATTGTGAGCTTATTGTTGAACAAGTTTCGTCAACTTAAAAAAAAGTATAAAACAAGAAGGCAAAACAAAATGACAGAGTCATTCTGTCAATAATTACAGGGATTTTTCTAAAGAAATGTTTATTTAGTTTCTGCTTGATACAGAAACCATCATAAATGACATTTAGCTACTGATCACACTTCCTGTTTCATTACTTTCTCAATCACATACTGCTATCAGTAAGACTGGACACTGAGATGAACAAAAATTAAGCCACTTAAAGGAGCAACCGGTGATTTTGCATATTTAAGCCCAGTGAATATGACGTTGCATAACCAACAACCATTTTCCAAAACATAAAACTGTGTTTTAGTTTTCCTGTTACTTTTCCAAATTTCCTAATCTTTCAATAATTCAGTGTTTCACCTGCTGACACTTATACACAATTGTAGAAGGGAAGGTTGTTTCAATTTCTCTCCTGGGACTATATTCCTTTGTGGAAACATACATTTTCTTCCCTATAGCTCCATGTTGGATCAGTTAAATTTAAGCAAGGATGGCATGTTGTTCGCTGCGATGGATTATTTATCGTAAGCCTGTTTCAAGTCTCTACAAGTTAATTTTTATATTGAGCTGGAATGAACTGAAGCCAATGACAGTCTGGAAGGTAGGAAAAACAATTCTAATATTTACCACTCCAGCAGTGTGTTTTGGAAAATGATTGTTAGTAATGTAACGTGTTTGCAGGTTGTATATATTGGGTTTAAATATGCAAAATCGCTGGTATGCTCCTTTAAAAGCCACACATGAATCGTAAACAATGCTTGAAAAAATAAGCATCTCTCTAATCAGACATATTTGCTCTGTTGTTTTATTTCTGTCCAATCATATTGCACCGAGCCTCAGATGACAGTCTGGACTGTGTGAAATAATTATATAATCATGATGAAGATGATGATGATGTTGCTCATATATGAAAGTCAGACAGGTAAGTGTGGCATGTGCTCCTCTCTTGTAATGCTCATAATGTTAACACATAAGGCATATGGCCACATTTGTTAATGTCCAATACTTTCACAAACAAGAAATAAAAAAGTGCAGACAAACAGAAATGAAGAGTTACAGGTGAGATGATCCAGGTATCCATGAGTGTTTCAGTCATTTTGGGAATCATGCAGCAGATCATTCAGCAGCGTAACTTCTAACACACACAAGAAGAAATGACAAAACTGTTTCTCTCAATTCACAAATTACTGTTACAGGTGAGCTGCTTCCTGAACTCAGCTACTTGTGGCTGCATGGATTCTATCTTCTGAAACACGGTCTGCTGAAGGAGATGGTTTATCTGATTTCTCTTTTCTGCAATAAGAGAATGTAGCTGTAGCTGTGGTTTGTGTTTGAGTGATTGTGTCAAACCAGCCACAAGACCAAAAGACCACTTCAGTCAGCCTGAAAAACACAAAGACGCAGAGAGTAAATAAAGTCCAGCACCTTTTACTGTACATGTCTTATAGACTAAAACACCTTCAGAAGCTCTGAAAGCTTAGAATGGATGCAGACGGCTCTGAAATGAACCGTTTGTTCTGGCATTCATGGTTCTCCTGCTTTCATCAGGACCGTGCACTTCAACACAGCTTGTCTGTTTCTCCGTCAGAGCAGCTGAGAGGCTTGTTAGCTCCGCCCACATCCCCATTTCTTTGATCTGTCACATATCTAGATTCACATATCAGTTGTGAATATTTTATCAGACAGGAACCTTCTTCTATCTCTGCCCCTTTTCATTGTTTCGTTCACCATTGTTTGTTTTTCTGTCCCTTGTTATTTGGCCAATCGTCAGTAAAGGCACATTTACGTCACATGGATGCTGTCTGCATTGTATCTACCTTCAAGTGATGCGCGACCTTGTGTATGAATCATAGTTCCTCACATCCACGTCCGTGTTTAGCATAAACCATCCTCAAGTCCTCCCTCTTCATGTTACGTGCAGGATCAATGACTGACAAGTAGGCGGGACATAGTCAAAATTATATTTCAAGGAGAAAAATGTCAAGTTTTAGTTGATAATTTTGGTTAATTTATGCTACAAATTAAATATCACAATAGTTCCATTTTAATATCATGCAATCAAAATGTTCATATCCTGTAACCACATTTACTACTCAACCCTGCAGGAGCACTTTAGCTAAGACACTTTTCTGAATTTTCATGAAACTGAAAACTCAATAGATGACGAGGGAAATGCAGCCTAAAAGCTTTAGGTGGTTGAGTATTTCTTTCTTCCAGCAAAATACAACCTAACTATCAAAATGTCTCTATTTCCAGGTTTCATGCATCATCAACCTCAGAGGATCCTGGGAACAATCACAGCTGAATAAACTGATGTAGCTGTTTTCTCTGAAATACGGACAAAGGTTAAGTAAAAAGGTTGATGAAAAAACCTTATGATGACTACAGGCATTAGGAATATATATGTATGTATATATATATATATATATATATATATATTCAAGCATACACAGAATGACAGTTCAAGTCAATGTAAGGTATTAAAATCTAACTATTCCAACAGGCCAAAGTCTACGTAACGGTTCACTGAGGAGTCAGCGAGGCCTGATGGAATCAGGACAGAGACAGAGAAACGGGGGCTGTGGGGGAGGGGATTGTCGTTGCAAGGTTGTAGGTTGAGTTGGGGGATGAGGTCTGAGNCGGGGGCTGTGGGGGAGGGGATTGTCGTTGCAAGGTTGTAGGTTGAGTTGGGGGATGAGGTCTGAGGGGAGGGGCTGAAGATGGTCCTGGTAGAGAGGCTTGAAGAAGGGGAGTGTTGCACAGCAGTAGCTGTTGTCGGGGAGTCCGAGCTGACCTCGTCCCCTTCTTCTGAATCCCACACTTCACTCTGCAAGTAGTCTGCAAACAAAGCCTTGGCCCGCTGCAGAACCCTGCTCAGGTTGTGGCGCCGAACAAGGCGATCAAAGTGCATGGCGAGCTCATTGTAATCCAGGCTGTTCTTGATGATGTGGTCTCGGTGCTCCAGCAGGATGGAGAGGCACAGGAACAGCATGAAGGGATTCCCTTTGCCGAACTCTTGCGGGGGCGGTAGAGAGCACGGTTTGATGCTGGCGGTCTCTGCTTTGGTAGATACATGTGTGTTGTCTGTGGCACTGGAGGATTTGTTGCCAGGTGAAGGGGGACCGCAGGAAGACGGCCTGCCTCCAGGCAACGACGGGCCCCTCCCAAAAGACAGAATTGGTGAAGACAGCAGGGATTGATTCTGAGGGTGGGAGGGAGATGCGACACATGTTTTTAGCGTGGGGGTCGTGGGCGAGTTGGTCGCTGTGCTGCTGAGCACTTGGGTAGAGGAAGTGAATACTTTTGGGATTGTTTTTGGTAAAGCGTCTCTTCCATTGTTTGTGGTTGGGGATGTGAAGCTTGAAGAAGAATCTGCAGAAGCTCCTGGCCAGCTGGAGGGAAAAACGGAATTTATAGCTGAGACAGAGGAGCCAGTTTTCCAGATTGGTGGGTCAGCAGGAAACAGACGGGGTGACGCCACTGGAGAGAAACTGCTGTCAGCGTTTTGTATGAGCGGTGCGTTCTCTCCTGCCTCCTCCTCACTGTCCACTGTGGACTGCTGTCTTGAGATGTGTGACACAGACTTGGAATCCACCAAAATGTGCGGTGGCTCAGGTGACCTCCTGTCCTCCATGTCAAAGCTATCGTCATTTTTAGCACTATAATATTTAAACTCACCAAAGCTAGTTTGTTTCTCAAAAGGAGGAGCGTGCACCTCCACCTTCTCTTTGGCCACATGACGGTTCTTCTCACTTTCCTTACCAGCATCTCTGCACCATCTGTCTGCTTCTTCTATGACAGCAGTTGTAGTCACATCTGGTTCTTCTCTTGAAGGCCTCAGCATATGGCGTCTACGCTGCTTCTCTTTTTGTTGGTTATCATCTCCAAAGCAGTTCTCGACCATCTTGGCTTTGTCTGTGCAGGACACTGTGTCATCCATCTCGAGTGGTAGACCCAGAAGCTCCACCTCAGTTTCAGGAGGATCCGGCGGCAGGGAACTCCAAGTAACCTCAAGCATCCTCAGAGCATCGTCAAATACAAACTCTCGCTTGAGCTCCAGAAGCAGCCAGCGGTAACAGAAGAACAGGTCATCGGCTCCACAGGAGACCAGATAGGAGTAGAATTCCGGATCCGAGTACTGCAGAAGCAGTTTCAGATGCTGGAACTTCACAGACATAAGCTGCCCGTCCGGCCGGAAATTCCCCTCCAGACGTTTCATAATGCCACAAAAGCAAATGAAGGCATGAGCTTCGTTGTCCATTACAGCAAATATTGGGGAGGCGATGTCACTCATGCCTTGACAGTACGATATCTGAAATACAATATACACACATTAAAGTTAAAGTGTCTACTGAGAGTAAAACACACATAAATGTATCACAGTTCATAACTCTGATGTTAAATGTGATACATTTACCGTAAATACTCAGCTATAAGCTGATCTTGAGTATAAGCTGACCCACCAAGTTTGACCTGCAAATTTAGATTTTTTTAAAAACCCATACATAAGCCAATGTCCCTGATGTTGTTCCATCAATTTATTTATTTGTGTTTTTTTGGGTATTGTCATGGTATTCCTCTGATTTTCTGAAAATAATCCACGTACCGGTTGTGGCGGCTGTTTAAAACTTCACCGCTTTAACAGCGCTTCTNAAAATAATCCACGTACCGGTTGTGGCGGCTGTTTAAAACTTCACCGCTTTAACAGCGCTTCTCTTCCTGACCAGCATGATAACACTGCGCTCTTGTTCTTTTTGTAGCTCATTTATTGATGATCAATCCGTTAAGATATAAATATTCAAAAAAAAAAAAAAAAACCNCCCAAATTAAATAGTTTAAACATTTGATAATTCACCAAGAAATGGCTCTAATACCAGTAAACATGATATTTATTTCAGCAGCTGATTACTGTAACTGACCAATCACAGCAGAGCTTACTGGCTGCCGCAAAATATGCTGGATAAGATATTTAGTCAGGAAATATCTCATTCTAAGGTATGATTTAAACTATTTTCCATGGATAGTGGTAATGGGTAGTATTTACACCCCTGGAAATTTCGATCTGATTTGAATTACTTGTGTATAAGCCGACCCCCCAATTTGCGTTGTGAAATTTGGTTTAAACAAAAAAAAAAAAAAAAAAAAAAAAAAAAAAAAAAAAAAAAAAAAAAAAAAAAAANCACCTGTGGGTGCGTGATGGCGAAGGTGGTGAGCAGGTCCGTCAGGGCGGTGAGATGAGGACTGTCCTCTGAGCCTGCATAGTAAGGATGAGACCGGTCCGTCCTCAGGACATCTTTCAGAACGTTCCCACGGATGAACTCCAGGTCCTCGTTGCTGACCCTGGCCGTCCACTCGCTCTTCAGCTGCTCATACTCTCTGGTCTTCCTCTTCATGTAGTCCATCCTCTCCTGACCGCTCAGTCCATCAGGATAGACATTAAGGAGGTACCGCCAAACAACCTAGCAGCAGACCGTGCAAACGCTTTAGTAAAGGAAGCATGAAATAAAATTAAAGTTAAACGGGCATGATTCATGCATGATGTAAATTAGGGGAGCAAAAATATGTGAGGAGGGAATAGAGAAAAACAGGTCTCTCACACAGACTGAGGCAAAGAACTAGTCTGAAGTGAGTGTAGTGGCTAAGCTAACACTGGTCTTACATCGTTGGTAGGACATCTTTGAAAAATATTTCTTGTCAGGTTATTTTAACTTGGATGAATCCTTTTTAAAAGTCTCTTAAAGCTTCTTTTTCCTCTGTTTGGATATCACATCTTTATCGAGACACAGTCACCACTTTGCTAATTTCACTCCACCATTAGCTTGTTCTGTAACAGGAAGTACAGCTAGCTAACATTCCAGATATGCTAGCTGAGTCAGCATCACTTCCTGTTTGTTTTGTGTCTCAAATCAGCTGATAGATTGTCCTCCTCATGTGACTTTCTCCACCTGAAGCAGAAACACCAGGTGTTTCTGCTTCAGGTGGAGAAAGTCATTTGTTGTTTCCACCTTTAGCTGTTAGCCAGCTAGCCTTGTAGCTAAACCATTTCAAACAGAGGAGATAATTCATCTGACGCTGACCTGCTATTTCCAGACATGTTGGTTTAGTTTCTTATTCTTATGTTATGAAAATGCGTCAATACGTCGTCACGCTACAATATCATCAATGTTGTGATATGAAACATTTTTAATCATATAAAAAAAAAAAAAATCATACTGTTGATATCCTAAATGACATATGATGATATGGCACAGCGCTAACAGTCACATCAGTAAGTCTGTAAGTAACAGAAAAGATAACTGAGGAGGTTAAACTCGTTTGTGTGTGACATGCTGACAGGTACCTTACGTAGTGAAGGATCCACTCCACCATGGTAGATCCTCAGTCGCAGTTCTTCAGGTCGTGTCAGCTGGCCCTGTCCATTGAGGTAACTGTGAAACTCACCATCACTCAGGGGGGGCTTAAAAGGCTTGATCTCCTCCCCATAAGACCAGCTGAAGGCCTGCTGGACTCTGGACAGGGTCCGACCCACCTGAGCACAAGTAAAACAACTGCATAAATAAAGACCCTCAACGCTACGCTGCAACCTGTTACATGCAAACCAGGTCATCTACATGGGGGGGGGNGGGGGGGCATTCTGTGCCCTTCGTGATTTTATGCTATTTTTAATTTGAGGAGTATGATCACAACACCACGATATACGCTTGCAGTACAGCTCACCTAGTTTAACTACATGTTAGCTAACCTAGAAATCTTTTTCAAGCCTGGTAATGTAGTAGCCACATAGTTATCATTTCACCGCGTTGGACAAACAAGTTTGGCTTTATTTTGCCCAGAAATTCAACAGCTTGTGCTGTGTTCTTTGTTTCTACCATTGAACTGAGATACAGCAGCTCAGAGAGAACGAGCAGGGATTCAGATCACAATAAAGCCTGGAACTACAGTCATCCTTTTAATTATTTGTTGTATCTTAGTCATTTCCTGTTATTTGTGTTGAAGGTGTTTGGGAGTGAAACTAAGTAGTAAAGTTGAAAGCAACAAACAGGACTAATCAGACAGCGAAACAATATTTGAAGTACAAAATGGACAAAGAGGATCATGGGATTAATCAAGAAGGTCTGGACAAATGCACACCAGATGCTGGGCTTCATACACAGAGAACTTTGATATCAAAGCAGATTAGCACTAAATCAACAAGCTTTAGAGCAATGTGTGTCTTTAATCAAAATCAGACTGAAAGCCTGACTGATCAGCCATGTTGTCTCACAGTGAACAGATGTGGCTTTTTTTTTTTTTTTTTTTTNTTTTTTTTTTTTTTTTTTTGCAGTGACTGCACTTAATTGTTCATGTTTCTAGCAAAGATGTTGCAATTCATTGTAAAAATATAAATAATATACATATTTTTTTCAAAAACATACAGAGAAATTTAATTACAAGAGTGACAAAAGTTGGTGGACAAAGTTTATCTTACATTTCAAACCATTTTAAAATCATTTTAAGTCATTTTAAACCATTTTAAATCATTTGAATTTTAAACCATGCACAACAGCATTAAATTACTGACAGAAAGGTGAGAGGCAACAAATAATTGATGTTTTGGCGTTATTAATTACCTGAGACAGCAGCGACTGAGTGAAGGGAAGAGCAGCCGAGGCCAAAGACCGAGTTCTTTCTCCAAGAAGCTGCTCAGAGCCAATCACATCTTTAGGGCTTATGATGTCCCAGTCCTCCATAACAGGACCTGCAGTACAACAAGTGGCAGATTTATCAATTCACTTTGTCAGTGACCTATTAAAAACACACATATGGACATATGAACAAACACACACAAAAAAAAAGAACATATAGATGGCAATATTCTCCGAGCTACTTCAACACCTTCTACAGCAGTGTTTTTGTGTTTTATGCATTTGTCTTTTGTTTTAGTCATGGTTGCTGTTGTATTCTGTGACAGAGTCGTTACTCCAAAGCAACACTAGAAACACAAGCAACACAAGGCATCTAACAGCGTTCCTGGCTGTTTCCTCAAAGCACATGCAGATGAGAACCCGACACTTTGCCAAGAAACAAAACAGGAATAACACCACCCTCACCCTCCTCTACACATATGCCAGACTGTTGTTAGCGACTATAGCTTAGCATTCAGAGCTTGTCATCATGCACAGAGAACTTATGCTGCATTCGACAGACTTCGGAAGTCGAATTTTTCCCAGTTGGAAGTTCCAACTTCCAACCTCAATCCGTTCCAGCCAAATGTAATCAAAAAAGCATAGCTGAACATCAATAAATACTGTAAAAATTAATTAAACTTCGTAATAAATGCTAACTAAAGTAAAGTTAGACTACAGGACTGTTTGGTTGTGTTGTTTTACAATGATATTAATCACAGTGGGTATTAAACTTTGTGCAGAGAAGTAATATTAAATTATTTACACTTACGTATCAATGGCAAACAGTTATTATACAAAATAGATGGTTAACTTGGCTTTTTCTTTCAATTTCACGCAAGAAAAAATACTTTATTCGCCTGTTAGCTGAGCTCAGCTTAGCTGAGCTGAGCAGGTCATTTCCATTCGCTTCCACAGGTGCTGCCATGCTGAGTGACGTCATACTCGGTAAGTCGGGGTAGATCATTTTGGTCTGAGTTTCCCAGCCGGAGCTCCGACTTCAAGTGCCGTTTCAATACATTTTTCCAAGTAAGAAGTCAGAAAAATCTGAGTTCCGAGGTCTGTAGAACGCAGCATAATACACGGCCTGGTGCAGATACATGCCGGACTCCCTGACAGACTCCAGAGGATGCAGACTGAGCAGAACATCCTCCATACTGACAGTCAGGACTGGATTTCTGCAGATTTCTGTATTCAGCCAATCCTAACACCCTGTTTACACACACCAACACCATCATTCAGTTTGCTGAGGACACTATTGCTGCTGAACATGGACAAAGATCAGATGTCCTGCAGATCAGAAGTGAGACATCATCGTGTCAGAACAAGAAGAGCCTGTAG
The DNA here is from genome assembly GCA_014773175.1 of Lucifuga dentata. Lineage (NCBI taxonomy): Eukaryota > Metazoa > Chordata > Actinopteri > Ophidiiformes > Bythitidae > Lucifuga > Lucifuga dentata. The sequence continues at coordinate 15,551 of VXCM01005358.1, forward strand.
CTCGGCAGCAGCAACAGAGATGCTGAGTCAGCAACTTCAGGCTCTTCTGGGTTCACATCAGCTGAACTGGACACGGCCACTGAAGAGCTGCCAGCGTTGACTGCAGTTTGGGTGAATGTAAAACTTGCAACACCTCCAGCATCATTATCTTATCATTACTTTGATCTTAAAATCATGGCGCTCTTTCAGTTCTGGAGGCGAAGCTTTGTGTCCATGATGATGGGCAGATGATGAAAATAAAATGACCTAGAAGAACACTGGTCCTCATACTTACTGTCTTCTGAGGGTTTGATGTCCATCTTGAGCTGCAGATACGGTTTGGCTGCACTGGCAAATGCAAAATCCAAGTCCCAGTCAGACAGCAGAGACTGGTACATTTCAGCGCCGCTCCGATCCCGAGACAGGTAGCTGATCGCAAAATTCTGCTTCCTAGATTAAAAGACAAACACCAACAAAAAAGCGAAGCATTAAATTCAAACTCATTAGGACGTTCTCTGACAGCCTGTGGGTCAATTCATAAAAAACAAAAGAGATGTTACTGCAGTATTTCCTTATTTACATGACAAGAAGTGATTCATAAAACACACTGTCACACTAAAACGAAGACAAGTTTCAGTCTGACGGTAAATTTCATCGGTATGAAATTTGATTATGTTTTAAACTATATTTGCCTCACGTGTTAGTAATCAATAACTCTGATAGATAAAAACACTCAGCTGATCAGATTATTTAAATGGAGTTTTGATCTGATCTCAGACACATTCTAGTGGCACTGAGACTCCCCATCAAGCTTCATCCTCTGCACTCGCTCTCACACACACACACACACACAGCACCAGGACTGTCAATGTGTCTGGATGCTGCTGAAACATCCTGTACTTCTCTCCTAAAACATGGAGCTCTAAAGCAGAATTTATGGTTCCTTTGCTGCTTTATGTGTCAGTTTCACTTTGATACCAGATGACGCCGTATAAAGCCTGACTCTTAAAGGATCATACCAGCGACTGTGCATGTTTGAGCCCAATATATACATTACATACACGTGACAACCAGTTCCCAAAACATCCTTCTGGAGCGCTAAATATTAGAATTGTTTTTCCTATCTTCCAGACTGTCATTGGCTTCAGTTCATTCCAGTACCACATAAAAATCAACTTGTTGAGATCTGAAACACTCTTGAGATAAATAATCAATCACAGTGAACATTATGTCTATTAGGTTTTTTTAAACCAATGCAACCTGGAGCTGCACAGGGAATATAGTCCCAGGAGAAGACGGCTTTAGAGAAATTAAAAATGACCGTGTTTTCTACAATCATGCATAAGTGTTAGAAAATGAAACAATGAATTTTAAGGTGTGTGCATCACCTGAACATCTGATTATGAAAGACTAGGAGATTTGAAAAAAGTAACAGAAAAACTAAAAAATGGTTTTATATTTTGGAAAATGGCTGTCAGTAACATAACATGTATGTAACATGTATATATTGGGCTCAAACGTGCATGATCGCCGGTACTGTCCTTTAAATATGAAGCAGCTCATTAACATGCTGATATTCATTGGTTTTACCTGAGACACACCTGACAACAACGTGATAATGAGCTAATGATGTGCTGATAAATGGAAGCTTTATGAACGAACTTCAGTTATCATGGAGCTTATTTAGCGTGATGGCGTGTAGTTTTCACGGTTTTTTATGAATGACCTGTATGAGTCTTACATGAGCTTACCCGCTCAGATCAAAGGCTCTGATCAGGATGTGCTGAAGCACCTCCAGCGATGTTATCTGAGGGTCGACAGCAAAGGAGCGATACTCCACAGGAAGCACGCCTCCATCACACTTCTGAAAATATTCAACCACAAACACAAACAAATATGCTGCTCGATGACATCATATCATATTATAGAGTCACTGTTTTTCTAGAGTTAGCATAGCACAACTCACTGCAATACATATACATATATATATAGTTAGTTTGTTAGCAGGATATATAATAATAATAATAAAAAGACCTTTTGACTCATCACATTTCTCCTTGAGTTTCTGTGAGTATAGAAAATCTGACATTTTAAATGTAATAATAATTTCCCTAACGCGAACATGCTCATGATCAGACTCAAATTCAGTGAAAAGTTTGATTTATTGAAACTGAAGCATCTGAAATTCCAGTGCAAAGCGATTTACACTGTGAGTTTCCAGTTTAAATGTCAGACGGTTATTTTGTCTGACTCACTTTGTAACAAAGAAGGAATTATTAATGGGATTATAAATGATAAACTGGCTGGACCTGATAAAAACAGCAATGAAAGAGGTGAGGTAGTCCATCACAACCATCACAACCTCCCCTTCAGAAGTCCTTATCTGTATCCCAGATAGTTTGGTTTCAAAGGTATTGGATAACCTTGGTTCTTTGTCATCATTTACCAAACCCACGATTAGAAACTTGGAAGTAACTTTTGATCCATCTCTGGCTTTGGATGCTCATGTCAGATGTTTGACTTGTTCTTGTTTTTATCACCTGAGAAATATAGCTGAACTCAGCTCCACTGTTTCACGGTCAGAATTGGAAATCATCATTTATACATTTATTGCTTCCATCTGGACACTGCAACCCTATTTTTACCTGCCTCAGTAAAACCTCAATGTATCATCTTCAAGTTGTTCAGAATGCTGCTGCAAAGCTTCTGACTAAATCTTCTAAGTTATTCATTTCCCTGCACTGGTTCCCCATTAAATTCAGAGTCCAATTTAAGATTGTGGTTTTAACTTTCAGAACTCTGCATGGCCAAACACTGACCGTTACCTACATTGTGGAACTCACGCAGCCCGATATTCCGAGCAGGACTCTCAGATCCGATTTGAGGTAACAGCTCCTAGACTTTGAACTCTCTCCCACCAAGCCTGAGATCAGTGGATTCAGTGGACTCTTTTAAAAAGCAGCTTAAGACATCTTTTTAAACTTGCTTTTGGGTAGCCTGTTTCTGTTGCATATTTTATATATTTGTATATTTCTTAGGTNTTTTAAACTTGCTTTTGGGTAGCCTGTTTCTGTTGCATATTTTATATATTTGTATATTTCTTAGGTAGCGTGCTGTTTTTATTTGTATGTATTTTATAGTTCTATTTTAATGTTTTTTATTGTGAAGCATTTTGTGACATTTGCTCTTGAAAGGTGCTATACAAATAAACTTTAATTACTTACTTACTTTAGTTTTTACTTATCGATTTATTTTATGTGTATTGATTATTTAAATATAGTTGATCAAATCAGAACCACTGCGTGGAGGAAGAAGTAGGAAAATCTGCTCAGGTTATGAATGAAGAGGATGAAGCACAGGCCAGTATGAAGTTTCCTGCAGACGCTGCACACCATGTTGAAATATAATACAGTATAATAACAACCTCCCAACAAATGTAGTGTCAGCTAGAAGGAGCAGTAAGGACATGCTGCTGAGGCCATCACGCTACGATTCAAAACCACATGCGCATATAAGCATGGTAGGTACACCTAAACCATATTAAACAGGCTGCCGTGTTCTTCTAAAAGCTGCTGATAGCAGCAGAGTTACTAATCATAGTTTATCAGGACTGACTGTGTGACTGCAGAGAGGCGATGATGCACTTATTCATTATCTATCCATTATCTGAAGAAAATGGAAGTGGTGTCAATACTTTCCAAAAGCAGCAACATTCCTTTTTTTCCACACCAAGGACCCAAAAACCATTTTGGTGCTGGAACTACTTTTCCTAAACTTTTTTAAAAAAAATTTTATTTCAGAGAAGGTTTTCTGATGGTTCAGGAACTGCTGGCTTTGCTGCTGGCGACAAATGAAACCAGCGAAACAGGAATGTTTTGAAGAAGTTAAAAAACTACAAAAACCGTTGAATGACAAAGACCTGTAAGGCCTTATCTGCTATTTATATGCAGATAAGGAAGATGATGAGGAAGATCCATGAAGAAGTTCAGTCATCCACTCAAAATGAAAAAGTATTTTAAAATATCTCACTATATGAACTGGAACTTGGAATTACTCATGTGGCTCTTTCCACATCAGTTAACTAATTCATTTTCAGAATATTTGTGGTTTGAATGCAAGCAAAGAATTTATTAAACTCTGTCTACCCATCTCTCTCTCTCTCTCTCTCTTTCTCTCATTGTAGAAAAACACGAATTGATTGATTGAATTGATTATTTACTGTTAAGGTGGTGTGACAGTTGAAGAGCCAAAAGCACAATAGAATATAATTCAAATTTACAGACATAGTCATATTGTTGAGTTTTGTATCTCACGAACATCTCTCCATATTACTTACTAAAAAGACTGAATTAGTATACAATATGCCACACATTCAGAGGGCTTCATAATAAAAATTATCTTAATTATACATAGGAATTCAACACAAGTTACCAAAGTGCAAAGTGGCGTTTTACATTGATTTTTCTCACCAAATGTCAAAAAAAGCTCAAACATAATAATTCATATGGTATGAAATGGAGAAGCACAAGGTTATGTTTTGATAATTTGACAATAAATTAAAATTATTGATGAGGAAAAGTGTCACTGGTGAGTATATTCAAAGAACGGACTGTGATTTTTTTGCTGTGATGGTGATATCTCCCTGTTTTCATCTGAACCTCTCATACTGAGCTTATTAACTTAATAACGAATTGACGTGCAGCATTTAATGAGCATAAATGCATCCAGGTAACACGTGACGTCATCACCTACCGAGGTCACAGTGACGTCAGTTAGTCTGTGAAGGTTCAGTTCTTTGGCACTGAAGATACCATAGCTAAATACAGCCATACTGTCATAAAGCAGCGTTTTGCTGCTGATGTTCTGAGTAAGAATCACCTCAAACTATCACACAGAATTCACTCATAACAAACAAAGAAGGCGACAGCTGACAGGCTAAAGGAAGCTAACAGGCTAAAGTCTGGAAACAAAGTCACACACAAGCTCAGCAGCTAATGTCATGCTAACTAATTACTCTGTCTTTTCATTAAATACAAAACGATTAACAATAAACAGCCCAATAAACATGACAACGCTGCCTGCTGCTATGCTAACTAGCTAACGTTAGCTGACTGACTAGCCTCCATCATCTTACCTTGACTCGGACTCGCACCACCCCCTTCTCCTCCTCGCCTGCCATTCTAAAGAGTCCCTTTCTGAACAGGATGGTGCTTCTGACTTCTTGTCTCTTTACACCGACATGATCACAGTAACATTATGAGGTGGACCACCAGCTCATTTGCTGTTCTTCCTCTTCTTCTTCCTCCTCATGGTGGTTTTCAGACACCGGGATGGTGGAGAGCGCCATCACCTGGTGAAAGCTTGAACGGGAATTTCATTACAAAACTCAAAGCAGCAACACTGAAATGAAACCTACCATTACTAAACTTGTAATATTCTTTTTGTTGTTTTGTTGATTTTTTTATGAGGTGATTAAACTCGGGAGACATTATTGAGCCTGTAATTTCCTTTATTAGCTTTATTCCAAGATATTTAATATTTTATTCCCTAAATTAAAATGTTTCTTTACAAATATCACTTTTTAGCTGGAATTAAAACTGTCATCAGTCATATGATTGGTTGACATTGACCATGCATTAATTAATTAGTCTTGGATATTTTATCCTCTACTTATTACAGAGGATTCAAGGATTCAAAGTGTGATGAATATGGAAACAATGGATCGGACCAAATGCTGAGAGGCAAAAAGCAGAACAAGGTTTACTGGTAAAAAGGTTGCTATACAAGTAAGCAAAAAAAAAAAAAAACNAAAAAAAAAAAAAAACATAACACACAAAGACCATAAAACACCAAACATACACATAATCAGTTCTCTCTCTCTCTCTTTCTCTACACTGCATTGTGTATCTTTAGATGCTCGTGTTAAATGTTCTCTGTCATGAAGCAGGTGAGATGTGGAGAAATCTGCAGTTTCATGAAGTTTCCAGCTTGTTTGTGGAGTTTATTTCTTTTACGCTGTTACAGGAAGAATCTCCAAAGACGTCTCCAAGCATTTTCAGCTCCAGTCAGGCTGGGTCAAAGGTCAAAGGGAAGATGAAGGATTTTACATTCACTGTTTGGACATTGTTGCTATCTTAATAACCACCTTCTTCCTGAGAGCTGATGATTACATTACATCCTGGTCAAATTTCTAATTTTTAATATTTTTTAATTAAAAAAAAAATATTAACAAAAAGCTGACAGATTTTTGACAGTGGCGTTATAATGCCAGCAGGGGGTGCTGTAGCACCAACAGCATCCTGCTCTCCGCAGTTATTGAGCGCCACGATAAACATATATATATTACAAATTGAATTGACGAAGACACAGAACAACCGTGTAATATCCCACACGTGACAGTCCACATCCCAGAAGCCTGAACCAACCTGGTCACAACTCACCTCACTGGTCATGAGACTGCCTCGCGTGGTGCATGCTGGGAAATGTAGTTTTATTGTTCGTTTTCCAGTTTACTTCGCTAACAGCTTGGAAAACAGAAACTCTACCTCCCATAAACCCCCACGGCGTGTCAACGCGTGACTTCATTTCCACACCAAGACCTGACATGTCAGATTTATTCGGTTTGCAGCAGATAGCCTAAATTTGTAGTTTCTACAATCTGGCGTTCATGCTGAGGAAAACATATTTGCCGCGGAGACGTTTCAGATTTACTGGAGGATTGTAAATGCGTGTAATGAAGCAGTGATGCTAGTTAACGTTAACAAGTAGTTTTAGCTACGATAGCAGCTAGTTCCTTCACTTACTTTCTTCCATTAAGGAATTATAATATTAGCTAAGTCCTTGTTAATAGCCTGTTAGCATCAAATGCTATGCTGTAAACCTGTCTGCTGGTGTGTGGTTTAGAGAAACTTCCGAGACATGGATGAAGTTGACAAAATTTTGATTCACGCTCTCAGACAAGTGGGCACGTAAGTATTCACGACGCACGCACGCGCTTTTTTTTTTTTTTAGCTGTATCCATCATTTTGACTGTGCGTGTACGTGCTTGTGTATGTGTGAGAGAGAGAGAGAGAGAGATGGAAACGTTTGTAAGTTTGAATAGTTTGTAGCCATGAAATATATTGGTGCTTCAGTCCTGCTCGCCTATGAAACCTTTGGATTTTGCTGCATTTCTGCATTGATTACTGTCTAATGAGGGCTGATCTTCATCTGAGCATACTCATGCTTCATGCTGCTCCAAGACAAGGTGGCTCAGTTGTTAACATGGTCGCCTAATTGCAAGAAGGTCCTGGCTTCAAATCCTTTGTTGGTGGATTTCTCCTGTCTGCATAAATTTCCTTCTACAGTCCAAAGACATGAAGGTTGTGTTCATATATCTCAAGACTTGTATGTTTATTTGGTTATCTGCCAAACGAACATGTCTAATAAACAAATAGCCAACACACTATTGAAGCTTTCACGGTGTGTAAACAGGAAGCGAAGCTGTGGCTGTTAGGAGTCAGGTGAGATTGAGGTGAGAGGTCATAGAGGAGTTCTGCTCTATAAAAAGGACTCACAAAGTCTGATTACTGAGGGTCTAATCTAATAAAAAAAAACATCAGGACTCATCAAAACTCATTTCAGAGGAGCTCAGAAGATTTGTAGAGATGCATGAAGAATCTCTGTGTTCATCAATCCACAGACAAATGATCTTTTGCAAATGTTATAAATGGAGTAAAGTCAGTTACTGTTGCTACATTCCCTAAGAGCATCATGTGCAATGTTTATTATTATTATTATATTATTATATTTACAAGTTGCTAGATTCTTTGATCATGTATCAACAAAAAGGAACCTGTTTACTTTAATACACTCATTAAGTTTTCAACATATATTTTGAAAGTATGTTTTCACTTTTTAATACAGTAATGTAATTTAGAGGACAAAACTCTAACAACATTTTCCACAATTAAACTGAATCGATCAGGGCTTTGAAAATTGAATCGGGAGGTCTGTATACATATTATATACATATGTGGTGTTGTAATGTATACAGTATTTGAGTTGATTTTATTGTGTAACTTTCACTACTTCTTTTTGGCGTGTTAGTTGTGTGTGACGCTTTATGTCTTTATTTTATTTATGGACATCACTAAAGTCTCATGTCGTGTGATTCCACAGAGACGTGAGCGATGACATCGAGAGCATGAAGCAGTTCAGCAGCGAGCTGATTGTGGAGGCTGTGGTCAGATGTATCCGGGTGATAGATCCAGCTCTGGGCAGCACATTACCGACTTCTCTGCCTCCAGGCATGTCTGCTCGCTTCAGAGTGGGCATGAGTCTGGCTCAGGCCTGCCAGGTAAACCCTCACACCTGCAGCCTGATATTTGTCATAGTGTTCAACACTGCTGGTCAGGCTGCTCAGTGTGACTGTATAGTTCAGAATCATTCAGCCCTCCTGAATCTGTAAGAATTTACCAATTACACTTTTTTGAAGACTTAGAATTTACTTACAAGTAAATCTGTATCAGTTGAGTGACATTCAGATTGATGATGAAATGTAAAATGTAATATTTCTGAGTAGCAGCATATTATTTCTATACAGCTGTGTTATGTGATCTCTATTTAATAATGCTTTTTTTTTTTTTTAAAATAGTTTTAATTAGGTTAAATCACAATGAAGCCTTTGGAAGCTCTATAATGACTGTTAATAACTTAAATAGTGATGCTGAGAGGAAATTATTTCATTACACCAAAAAGGCTACAAGAAGATTTCCAAGACACTTTACACTACAAGTCTTGATGTTCATTTCCGATCTTTTGTCTATATCTGCTTTTTTGTTCAGCATATTAACATTTTCTTTTGTAAGCGGCTCACATCTGATTCCTGTATTTACACGCTTTGACCTGTAGCAGCCCAGATGCAGCTGACATGCACACATTTCTGAGACAGATGTAAATAAAACGCTTCAATGGGCGAAGATGAGAGAATTATTTAAAAATAGGATCAGCGGGTTAAAACTTTCACATGCAGAGAGAAACATCTGATATGTTGTGTGAGTGTTTATCTCTCCCATCGGGACACGTAGTTTTGTTGATTAATCACGGAGGAGAAGCGGGTAGAGTTGTACTTTTGCTGCTGTAACAGGAGCCTGTTATCACACACTAACACGTCTATTTGACATAAACCACTATATATATATATATATATATATCAGACATATCATCAGTACGTCTGATATATATATATATATATAGTATGTCCTCCATTTCTGTTTAAAGAGAGTGTCGTCATATTGATGCTGACATCAGTCATATGCAGATAAAGCAGAACGTTACATCGGGGTCGGAATGGGAAGGAAATTCCAATCTGTATATTTAGACAACAGTCGCATTGGTGGATATCCGATACGTATTTGATTTATTTCCACATAATCAGTGGCCCAAAACGGATCTGAGGATATCCGATTCCATGTGGCTTTTTACCATTTACATCTTCAGGAAGCGTATCTGATACGTGTCACATGTGAGCAAAAGATCGGATTCAGGTTGCATATGCGTGGTCGTGTAAATCCAGCCTTAAAAGTCACAGATGCACAATCAGCACCATCATATGTACATTTAAAACTCAAGCCTGTCAGAGCAAAACCTCATCAAGACAAATTATAACAGTGTATTACTGCCAAAGACTGGCAGACTGAGTTGAAGAACATTAAAGAAGCAGTGACTTGGACATTGACCTCGCTGCACTCCATTCCACTGCACGTTTTATGATTGAAGCTCATAAAACGTGGACTGGAACAGGCTACTAGGAATCTGGATTGGCCTGTGGAGTTATGCGGTTTCATGGAATGACAAACTAACATGGAGCTGTTTTGAGTCAAGGATAAGTGGTGTGTCTGGTGTAAGAAAGGCAAAGCTTATGGCGAGAAGAAACCATCTCCATGGTGATACATGGAGGAGGTCAGTCCTGCTGTGGTGGTTTTGCTGCTGCAGGAACCGTGTGAATGCCACCATGGATTCTTTGAAATACGGCCAGTTTGGAGAAGAATGTGTCGCCTTCTGTGCTTAAAGTGAAGCTTGGTGATCATTGGACTTTGATTCCACACAAATCTCAGCCAATCAAAGCTCGTTCTCAAGCTCAGTTCTGGAATATCATTGAGTGGCTATCTCATATATATACATTTTCTAAAACATACTACTGCAGCGGTAAATATTAGAATAATTTTCCTAAATTTCCCTTCCTACCAAATTCTTTGGTTGTAGTTACTTAATTTAGCCAATTGACCATGGAGCTGCGGAAGAAAATGTATGTCTCCGCCAGGGAATATAATCCCAGAAGAAAACTGCTTTTACAGAGAAATTAAAACAGCCTTCTACAATCGTGCATAAGTGTTACCAAGTGAAACATTGAATGTTAAGGTGTGTGTATCACCTGAACATTTGATTTTCAAACAATTAGAGGATTTGGCAAAATAACAGCAAAATTAAATTCCAGTTTTATGATTTATAAATTGTTTTTCGGTAAGGTAACATGTATACAGGTGTGTCCATGAAGTTGCCATGTGACATGGCACAAAGCGGTGTGGAACATAATGAGCACACGGATGGACTGTGGAGATGTGCATTATGCTGCAGCACATTTGAGTTTCTCTGTGCACATTTGTTCTCTCAAGCTGACCAGAACCACTTTTCTCTGCCAGCGAAGAAATGTGTGTGAGCGGTCAATACTCAGTAACAGATTTTGGGTAGAATATTATTTTAACATAATGCTGACATGTTGAATTGCAGGACCTTGGCTATAAAGGAGAAATAGGCTACCAGACCTTTCTGTACAGCAACGAGCCAGAGATCCGCTCGCTGTTGATGTTTGTGGTGGAGAAGCTTCCCAGAGAGAGCGCTGAGGCTTCAGACCAGCCAACAGGTAAAAATACAAACCAGAAAACGGGTACATACAGACCAGCCAACAGGTAAAAATACAAACCAGCCAACAGGTACATACAGACAACAGGTACATACACACAAGACAACAGGTACATACCAGTTAACAGGTACATACAGACAACAGGTACATACACACCAGCCAACAGGTAAAAATACACACCAGAAAATGGATACATACAGACCAGCCAACAGGTAAAAATACACACCAGCCAACAGGTACATACAGACAACAGGTACATACACACTAGACAACAGGTACATACACACCAGCCAACAGGTAAAAATACACACCAGAAAACGGGTACATACAGACCAGCCAACAGGTAAAAATACACACCAGACAACAGGTACATACACACCAGCCAACAGGTAAAAATACACAGCAGCCAACAGGTACATACACAGCAGCCAACAGGTAAAAATACACAGCAGCCAACAGGTACATACAGCCAACAGGTACATACACACCAGCCAACAGGTAAAAATACATACCAGCCAACAGGTACATACAGACAACAGGTATACACACCAGCCAACAGGTACATACAGCCAACAGGTACATACGCAACAGGTATATATAGACCAGCCAACAGGTATATATAGCCAACAGGTACATACAGACCAGCCAACAGGTACATACACACCAGACACCAGGTACATAAAATCCTACATTCACTTTAGTTTTCCTCATATTTATGTTCAGTCATAACACAACTGTAACAAGAAAGCACTCATCACTCTGAGATGCATCACTCTATTTGCCTTAAACTGTATTTACCATTTGTTAGTGATCAATACATCTGATAGATAAAAACACTCAGCTGATCAATCAGTTTATTTAAATGGGAAGTTCTGATCTTTCACACAAACATGGCTCCATTTCCTCCCGTCAGCGTCTGCACTCTGTCACAGTCCATTCATCCATCATATGTTATTTAAATAAATCTGATTGACGAGCTGTGACAGTTATGCACAAAAGTTCATACATGTTTAAAGTGAAGGTGTTTGTCCATGACTCATGTTTTAAACCTGCTGGACTGAGAGGCGACAACATTCAAAACTTCCACACGTTCCAATCGTCATCTGTCTGTAATAAACCACAGGAAAATAGTTTTTATATTGGAGTTATTAATATATATCAGAGCTGGGCCAGGCGTGAGGCTGATCACATGACTGACGGTTTGAAATGTGATTGTCGACCCCATGTTAAAACCTGAAGTGTCGGACGTGTTTAAGCTCCACACACAACATAAATAGAAAGTTAACAATTTGTATCAAATGTAATTTCAGAGTTCTTTACAAAGCTAATTTCCCCTGATTCTTCAAAGAGGATTTAAAATGCTTGAGCATGTTTCTTTGTTTAGATGCCTACGGTTGAGTAATTTTTTATCTCTATTTAATGTTACCTGATAGCATGTTAGCATGTATGTAGTAAATGATGTTGGCTGTCGTCTGTTCCTGCAGGTAAATCTGTGGTGCTTCAGAGAGCCATTGCTGCTGTGATCAGAGCTCAGATGAGTCGTCCGTGGATCCCCACTGCCTGCAGACAGCTTCTGCTCTCTGATAACGTAAAGTATTCCACATCATAGCATTTCATATTAGCATGTACCATGTTTGGGATGTTTTGACTCCTCCATGTAAGTGAATGAGGTGAACAAAATATTAGAAACATGGTCCAGTAAAACAACAGACTCCAGCCTCAGAAGTTATTACTGTTTATTACTGGACTGCTGTGCTGGATTGTATTACTATGAAGGTGCTTCTGTTTTTCTGGTCACTGAGTATATGTAGTTATTATCCAGAATTTAAATATAACCTGTTCTGGTTGTATTGCTCATCCCTGTGTGCCGTTATGTCTAAAAATCTAAAGGCTGCTCTCATTCTGACTTACAAAACATTTGAAATTTGAAGGAGCTTTTGTTGAAAAGAAGATATTAGTCCACAGCTTTTTGAACGTGTCCTGAGTAAAAATGAGTGGGAACGCTGTAATGTCTTAAAAGGTTTACGTTACATAACCAAAACATCCTGGTGGAATAACAGCACTGCAGCAGGAAGTGATGTCTTTGAAAAATTAATAGTAGCTTTTTGTTCTTTATAGAGCCTCGGTCCATTACAGAGTTTCCATGTTAAGCCGCTGAGTTTGCCGTACTGCAGTAAAGATTCAGCCAAGAAGCAGCTGAAAGGTTCGTTTCTGCTGATCCTTAACCTCACGTCACCTTATATTCTAATCCATCATTCCAACTTTGAGTTTTAGATGCTACGATTACAGTCACAAATATAATCATAATTATTAATCACAATTTTACAATTATTCATTATAGAAAACATGCTGTCATGAGCATTTTTTTGGTGACCAAATTTTTATGTTTTTTTTTTCTTTGTATAATGAACATGGACAGGAGATATTTGAGATCATCACTTTATAAAAAGGAAAACAATAACAAACAGACAAAACAATAAACCTAAGTCTCTGGAAGAAAAAGTAGTTGTACCATTATTACCATTACTGCTATTATTATTATTATCACCATTATTATAAGTTCCTTTCCAAGTCAAAATCCTTAGCTTGCAGTTTCATTAATCCTTAATCTTACCCTCCCAAATGACCGTAGTAATTACCTTAAACGACCTCTCCTATATTCCCACATTTTCTTAAAAAAAAAAACCAAAAAAAAAAAAACAACCTCCCAGACTCAGTTAATTCATATATGACATATACACACACATACATATATATATATATATATATAATACATTTTTGCTTGCTGGGTGTACAGCTGCTAAAAAAAATGCTCCAAGGTGTATTTAAATCTAAATACACAGATCAGACGTTCCTTGTCATTCTTCTATGTACTGTTCTACTTTATCCATATATGAACGATGTAAACGATCAGTAAGATCTCTGCATCAGCAGAAATGGAGGACAAAAGATATCAGACATGCTGATGTGCGTTTATGTCAAACAGTGTGATAACACTTCTACATCCTGATCACATGACCAAATATCAAATGTTTCTCTCTGCATTCTAAAGTTTTTAACACACTGATCGTAGATATAAATATTTCTCTCATTTTCGTACATTGAAGCGTTTTTTTGCATCCGCCTTGGAAATGTACGTATGCACAAATTCGTGTTTCTACATCTGGCTGCTTCACCTCAAAATTGTGTAAACACATGTATATGAAAAAAAGAAACTGTAAATATCCTGTACAAAAAATCAGATACAATAAAACATCAGAATTGAGCATCAAGACCTGCAGCATGAATGCATCCTGAGATGCTGAAGCACGTTACATGTGTTGGAACTTCAACACGCTTTACACACTGGATCTCTGTCTTCCTCAGCTACAACCTGCTCATTTTAAATAAACACTAAATGCTCCACACTGACCTTTTAATGAGCTTTTTACACACACACACACACACACACACACACACACGTGCAGCGTTAGCCAGTCATACACACAAACAGTACAGGAACTTTTAAAATCCGTTGTTGGATCCACTGAGAAAAGATTAAATTTAGCTTGTTTCCATGCAAACCCAGAGACTTTTCTCCTCTGTTTCTTAACTATTCACACTTGTAAATTCACAGCTTTAGAAACCGTGATGTTTTATAAACATGATTAACAGTAAAATGGTTCATCTCAACATTCTGATTGTGAATTGCAGTGATGATGTGTCCAAATGATGCATCTGCATGCTGGTCAGAAACTTTAATAGGCTTCTGAATTCTGGTTCTGTCAGAGTTTGTATGATTACAGAAACTCAGCTGGTTACTGCTGAAATCATTGTTTAAAAATTACTTTAAGAAATTATAAAATCTTTAAAAATAAAAAAATGTCACATATGATGTGTGCAGAAGGGATTTTAAAATGTTTTTGTTAAATTTCAGAAGTGAAGGAGTACCAGAGGGACATTCTTCTCCCTGTGACGGCCCAGACTTCCCATCATGCCTCAGCGGTGGCATCCATATTGGAGCAGCACATGTCTGAGCTGAGTGGGACCGTGGAGTGGGAGAATGAGTGGAAGAGTCAGGGCCTCCTCTCCCGTCTCACACCTCAGGCAAATACTTCACTAACTCATCTGTTATGCTGCTCATCTTCCTGAAATTACCTCTAAAAAAATATAACCAAATTCAGCCTGCTTAAAGGACCATACCAGTGATTTTTTTTTTATGTTCGAGCCCAATAAATACAACAATCCTTTTTGTTTTATCCGTGTTTCCTTGTTGTTTTATCCGTGTTTTCTTGTTGTTTTATCCGTGTTTCCTTGTTTCATATGTTTCCTTGTTGTTTTATCTGTCTCCTTTTTGATTTATCCATGTTTCCTTGTTTTATCCCTGTTTCCTTGTTGTTTTATCTGTTTCCTTGTTCTTTTATCCCTGTTTCCTTGTTCTTTTATCCAAGTTTCCTTCTTGTGTTATCCGTGTTTCCTTCTTGTTTTATCCCTGTTTCCTTCTTGTGTTATCCCTGTTTCCTTGTTGCTAACAGGAATATAAAGCTAGAAAACGCAGCCGTCTGCATAAACGCATCGAGGAGCAGCTTCGCTCGGCGGCGCTGCCCTGCACAGAGAATACCATCGGTGCCCCCCCTCGCTCCAGCTCAGACCTTTCAGAACTGCTGCAAAGCTTCAGAAGCATCAACCCCTCCGACCACATCCTGACGAAGGGCACGCACTTCACCCATACGCAGAAATTCACCTTCACGCAGGTCACACCTCCATATTAGTTATTATGAATAAAATCATGAATGACAAATTCCTCTGCAGCAAGACTTGAATGCAGCATTAAGAGATGTCTCTCTTTCTCTGTGGGCATGTGTGCGTGTGCATGCGTGTGTGTATGTGTGTGTATGTGTGCGCGCTGCAGGAGGAGGCTGCAGTATTGAGCTCCGTCTCTAGTGGTCGTCAGTCAGAGAGTGAACAGCAGGTCCACCAGCAGCAGGAAGTAGAAACTCTGCAGCAACAATTCCAGCAACTCATTCAAGATGTTGACCAGCTGAGAGAGGAAATGAAGCACATGAGTGTCACCAACACACAGGTAACTCACACACACACACACTTTTATGTATTACCAGATGTGCACATAAGTTGTACACACATTTGGACCCTCAGTGGTAAAATGTGATGTCGGCTTCCATAAACATGCATTTGTCTACCTGGTGTGTGCGCGTGCATGTGTGTGTGCATGTGCACTTGTGTGTGTGCATGTCTGTGTGTGAGAGATGTGACACAACAATGGAAGAGAATTTCATGACCTTCATAGAGAAATTTCCTGTGTTATACAACAGCAACTTTAAAATGGTTCCATGACGAGCAGAAAGGTGATTTCATGCTGAACTGGTTTGTAATTTGACTTGTGATTTTGGGTTTTGGCTTTGTGCGTTTCTTGATGATGTGTGATGTTATGTCGTCACTCCGTTTCATGCGCTCACTGATGCTCAGTCCAACAGGAGTCAGCAGAGAATGACTCCTCTGAGAGGAGTGACGTACAGACACTCTGCATCACGCTCGTGCTGCTCATAATGAGAAAACACGAACACACTAATGTGTGACTGCTGCAGAAAACATGTCTTGTATTTTTCTCATTCATGAAGTGATCAGAGAGACAGAGGACTTGTGGTAAATGAGTTGCAGCAAATTCACACATTCATTTTGAAAAAGTAAAATGTAGCTTATTTATTAATTTCATGGTGATTTCATAAGGGCGATTAACGTTTAAAGGCTGTTTTGTGGGTTTTGTAGGTGCTGGATGAGTTGAAGCAGAAAGAACTGAACATATCTGAAAAAGAGGAGAAATTACAGATGAAGAAGAAAACGATCAACCTGTTGCCTGATGCTGAGAACAGCGTGGCTAAGCTTCAGGTACAGCTACGCCCCCATCAACATACCTCACAGTGTCACCTGACAATGTATTTAATCTGTCAGATTGGTAGGAATGTTTCCTTGGTAGACATCATGCTTCAGCTTTGTCTCATTATCATTGTATTATGTTACACAAAACAAAACCTAGAAAGTTAGTTCTGAATGATTTTGATTGATATAACGAGCAGAATGCCAAGGAAAAACCTCCATTGACTTCATGAATACGTTTTTGCTGCCTTTAGGCTCTGGTGGAGGCCAGCGCCAAGCGGGTGGTGAACCTGGCGTCTCAGTGGGAGAAACATCGAGCTCCTCTCATCGATAAACATCGCACACTTAAGGAAATCTGCAGCAAACAGGACGTAAGCAGTTCCTGCCCTCATGTGTCAATCAGTTTCTTACTGGAAATACAAACTTTAATTATTTGTGTTAATTGTTCTCCAGCTGGAATCATCCAGAAAACTGTCTGAAATCAAGTCTCTTCATGATAAAATCTGCATCACAACAGGAGAAGCCAAGAAGAAGGAAGAAACCTATAAGCAGCTGGTAATGGATTAAATCCCGATATTTAATGAGGGGAAGGAACTTTAGGCTTTTGTGTTTGTTAGTATTTCAGCACATAGAGTTTTAGCTTGTTCATCTAACTCCATGTCAATTAACCTGTTAGGTAACAGAGTTAGAAAATCTTCCGCAAGACGTTTCTCGTCTGGCGTACACGCAACGGATTCTCGAGATCGTCAACAACATCAAGAAACAGAAGGAGGAGATAACAAAGGTACGTTTCTGTCACAGCATCCTTCCACAGTGGAACATCACACTTTGTGCTGCAGAGCGTCAAACATTCAGCCAAACGGGATGAGCTTCTGCTACACGGATAACATGCAGTTATAACATGTAGTTATAACACGCAGTTATAACATACAGTTACAAAATCCAGTTATAACACAGTTATAATATGTAGTTACAACATGCAGTTATAACATACAGTTATAACATGCAGTTATAACAGACAGTTATAATATGTAGTTACACCACGTAGTTATAAAATCCAGTTATAACATTCACTTATAACAGACAGTTATAACATGCAGTTATACCATGTAGTTACAAAATCTAGTTATAACATCCAGTTACAACATGCAGTTATAACATCCAGTTACAACATGCAGTTATAACATGCAGTTTTAACAGACAGTTATAATATGTAGTTACACCACGTAGTTATAAAATCCAGTTATAACATTCACTGATAACAGACAGTTATAACATGCAGTTATACCATGTAGTTACAAAATCCAGTTATAACATCCAGTTATGACATGCAGTTATAACATGCAGTTATAACAGACAGTTATAATATGTAGTTACACCACGTAGTTATAAAATCCAGTTATAACATGCAGTTATACCATGTAGTTACAAAATCCAGTTATAACATCCAGTTATGACATGCAGTTATAACACACTTATAACGTGCAGTTATAACATCCAGTTATAACATGCAGTTATAACAGACAGTTATAACATGCAGTTATAACTGTTAGCTATGGAACTAGCTGTTGGCATAGCAACACAGCTAAAATACTCAAGCTAATATAAATATCAGGCAGATTAACTGCTGTCAGAATCTGTCACCAAACAGCATTTTTTTATATTAAGAGCACGGTACTAAAAACTTCTTCTGGATCCATAATCTGATCCTGATCACCTCCAAATCTTAATCATTTCTTCTTGTTGATATTCACTGTTTGTCCCCTAAAGTTCATCCAAATCCATTAATAATGTTTGGAGATATTCTGCTGACAGTCAAACTAATAAACATTAACAACGTTCTCACTCTCAAAAGAAAAGTCTATAAATTGTGAATGTGAATTGTTGGTACCTTGTGTAACAGCTTTTAGTGTTGTTAATGTTTTAATGTTATTAATGTTTTTATTGTTGATGCTTTTTGTTTTATTAATTTTTTAGATTTTGTCAGACACGAAGGAGCTGCAGAAAGAGATTAACAGCCTGACGGGGAAACTGGATCGCACCTTTGCTGTGACGGATGAACTGGTTTTCAAGGTACAAACATCTGTATTTTTGCCTCAATCTCTTTCAACATCAGTCAGTTTGTTGACTGTCAGAAGAAACAGTTCTGTGCTTTCAAGTTAAAGGACCATACCGGTGCTTTTACGTCTCAGCCCAATACATACAGCCCACGTACACATTACATGACTAACAAACATTTTCCAATACGTAAGACTGTATTTGACTTTTCCTGTTATTTTCCAAATCCTCTAATTTTTCAAAACCAAATTTTCAGGTGATACATCCGCCTTAAAATTCAAGTTTTCACATGCTAAGCATGATTGTAGAAGACACGGCCTGTTTAATTTTTCAGTTAAAGCTGTCTTCTTCTTCTTCTTTTCCTTTCGGCTTTCCCTTCAGGGGTCACCACAGCGAATCATCTGCCTCCATCTAACCCTATCCTCTGCCTCCTCTTCTCTCACACCAACTAACTTCATGTCCTCTTTCACTACATCCATAAATCTCCTCTTTGGTCTTCCTCTAGGCCTCCTGCCTGGCAGTTCCAACCTCAGCATCCTTCTACCGATATGTTCACTATCCCTCCTCTGTACATGTCCAAACCATCTCAGTCTGGCCTCTCTGACTTTATCTCCAAAACATCTAACATGCGCTGTCCCTCTGATGTACTCGTTCCTGATCCTATCCATCCTCGTCACTCCCAAAGAGAACCTCAGCATTTTAGTCTCTGCTACCTCTAGCTCTGCCTCCTGTCTTTTCCTCAGTGCCACTGTCTCTAAGCCATACAACATCGCTGGTCTCACCACCGTTTTGTACACCTTTCCTTTCATTCTTGCCGAGACTCTTTTGTCACACATCACACCTGACACTTTTCTCCACCCATTCCAACCTGCTTGCACACGTTTCTTCACCTCTTTTCCACACTCTCCATTGCTCTGGACTGTGGACCCTAAGTACTTAAAATCCTCCACCTTCTTTATCTCTATTCCCTGTAACCTCACCATTCCACTTGAGTCCCTCTCATTCACAGCCATGTATTCTGTCTTGCTGCGGCTAACCTTCATTCCTCTCCTTTCCAGGGCATATCTCCACCTCTCTAGGTTTTCCTCCACCTGCTCCCTGCTCTCACTACAGATCACAATGTCATCTGCAAACATCATAGTCCAAGGGGATTCTTGTCTAACCTCATCTGTCAGCCTGTCCATCACTACAGCAAACAAGAAGGGGCTCAGAGCTGATCCTTGGTGTAGTCCCACTTCCACCTTGAACTCCTCTGTCACACCTACGGCACACCTCACCACTGTCTTACAGCTCTCATACATGTCCTGCACCACTCTAACATACTTCTCTGCCACTCCAGACTTCCTCATACAACACCACAGTTCCTCTCTCGGCACCCTGTCATATGCTTTCTCTAGATCTACAAAGGCACAATGCAGCTCCCTCTGACCTTCTCTGTACTTCTCTATCAACATCCTCAAAGCAAATACTGCATCTGTAGTACTCTTCCTTGGCATGAAACCATACTGCTGCTCAGAAATGCTGACTTCTGCCCTTAGTCTAGCTTCCACTACTCTTTCCCATAACTTCATTGTGTGGCTCATCAACTTTATTCCTCTGTAGTTGCCACAGCTCTGCACGTCTCCCTTGTTCTTAAAAATCGGCACCAGCACACTTCTCCTCCATTCCTCAGGCATCCTCTCACTCTCTAAGATCTCGTTGAACAACCTAGTCAAAAACTCTACTGCCACCTCTCCTAGACACTTCCATACCTCTACAGGTATATCATCAGGACCAACTGCCTTTCCACTCTTCATCCTCTTCAGTGACCTCCTCACTTCATCCTTACTAATCTTTGCAACTTCCTGGTTCACAACGGTCACCTCTTCTACTCTTCGTTCCCTCTCATTTTCCTCATTCATCAGCTCTTCAAAGTACTCTTTCCATCTTCCCATCACACTTCTGGCACCTGTCAATACATTTCCATCTCTATCCTTAATCACCCTAACCTGCTGCACGTCCTTCCCATCTCTATTTCTCTGCCTCGCCAACCTGTATAAATCAGTCTCTCCCTCCTTACTGTCCAGCCTAGCATACAAGTCATTGTACGCCCTTTGTTTGGCCTTTGCCACCTCTACCTTCACCTTACGCTTCATCTCCCTGTACTCCTGACTACTCTCTTCAGTCCTCTCAGTGTCCCACTTCTTCTTAGCTAACCTCTTTCTCTGTATACAGAAAAAAAAAAAGCTGTCTTCTGCTTGAACTATATTCCCGTGCGGAGACACACATTTTCTTCTGTGCAGCTCTGTGTTGAACCGGTTAAATTAACTGGTTAAATTAGTTTTCCATGATGGATTATTTATCTCAAGTATGTTTCAAGTTTCTACAAGTTGATTTTTATTGCGTACTGGAATGAACAAAAACCAATGTCAGTCTAGAAGGGAAAGCAATTCTAATATTCATCACTTGTATTTATTGGATTCAAATATGCAAAATCATTGGTATGGTCCTTTAAAAGGCATGTGTGCTGAGAACACCAATGCAGATGCAGTCAACATAATAAGTTCATTATGTCTTGCTTGGAAATTTATTAAAATAATGTCACATTAATTCCCAGTTTAAACATTTTAATGTAACCCTATGAATGAATGAATTAACTAACTATATTTTAGTCCAAAGTCTTTGTGATTTAAATGCTTTTTTTTGGAAGGGGGGGGGGGGNGGGCTTGGTCTCGATACTTTGATACTCAATTATTCTAAATGAACACTGAGCCTGAAAAACTCCTGTGGGTGAATATGAAGAATATGGAATTGTAGCTTCATCTAACTATAAAGACAGAAATCTCTGTCTGTGGCACCAACATCTCTAGAACCCGGCACTGTATGAAGTTGATATTTGTTCAGGACCTAAGGATGTGCAGTGCTGCGTGTGAAGTTGTTTGGATGAGCGATTCTCGAATTGAGCTGTACTGGGCGAGGCAGCATATGCTCCGGTCCAGTGCCATGGTCTCAACCCAACCCTGTACAGCAAACAAAGCTAGCTCAGAGGACGTGCAGAACTAAATTATGGCAGGCTGCAGCGCACACCATAAAGTCCGGCCTGTTCTGAACAGGCACGTTTTGAACTGCACTAGTACTAGTTTAATTCCAGAGTTACAGAAACCTTCGACGTTACACATTCAGTTATGTTGTAGTTTGAATATAAAATGTGTGAATTTTTGTTTGCGTCGTGATGACAAACTGAAAACACAGTCTGTATGCATGTGAGCATAAAACAAGTTTGGATTTTTTATCGTTTGCAGGATGCCAAAAGAGATGAATCCATCCGCAAATCCTACAAGTATCTGGCTGCTTTACACGAAGTGAGTTAAACATAAAATCATCATGTATTCCAAGTATGAATGTCATGACAGCTTTCAGTCTTTCTCTTTGTGGAATTATTACTCATCTTTGTGTTAATTCTCCACAGAATTGCAGTCAGTTGATTCAAACAATTGAGGACACGGGAACGATCCTGAGAGAGATACGAGATCTGGAGGAGCAGGTAGAAGTTACTGTGTTCTGTTTACTCTCATTTTGGAAAATATGCTCGTCTTCAGAAACAGGTCAAGGCCATATTTCACCTAAAAAAAAAAAAAANCAAAAAAAAAAAAAATATGGCTTCTAACAGCTCCAGAGTGCTTTTACTTACATGTCAACCAGAGTTCATTTCTGCTCAAGTATTGGATAACAAACATGATACGGACTCAGGCTGTTGGACATTTCATTTTTCAATGATAAATGAGATTTGAGATGAGTTTTGCATCTGCAAAAAAAAAAAAAAAAANAAAAAAAAAAAAAAAAGATGCACATGCTGAATTTCCAGACTCACCTTGAAAATGAAAGATCACTTGTGGAACAGAAAAACATCCACCAAAACTCTTCAAACACTTTAAACAGCTCAACACGACTATCACTCACTTTGATTCTAATCAGGGATTGTTGATGGAATTCCAACCATTCATCCATTTTTCAGCGCTTATCTGGGTTGCAGAGGCAGAATGCTAAGCAAAGTTCCTCCCCTTAGCCACATCCTCCACAGGGAGGTGTTCAGGATGCATCCAGATTAGAATAGAACCAGGAGCCCTGATTAGAAGTCATGATTAGATGCCCAAACTCCCGGCTCCTTTCTGCTCTGAGCTCCCTCCTGATGTCCAAACTTCTTACCCTATCTCGAAGGTCGAGTCCCAACTATTTTTTGACCAAGAACTTGACTTCATGTAGCTTCTTTAACATTCAGACTGGGGTTTCCAGGTTTGAGAGCTTTCCCGACTTGGCAAAATCCCATCAGCTCTGGTTTGTGTTTATTAGATAATAACTTGTAACGTTTAGAAAAATCTTTGGATTTATTAAAGGTGGATGTTTTCAAGTGTTGCTGCAGCTACGCTAGCAGTTTGCTCCTGCCTCTAGTCTACGCTGAGCTAAACTAAACGTGTTCTGTTGTTAAAACGACTTAAATCTTATTCGGAATTGTGGGTTTCACAGTAAACAAGCATATTTCCTAAAACATCAGTGTATCTTTTAAATGACTAAATTAATTATTATTATTTGTTTTCATAAATAACACAGTCTAAACCTTCCGCAGATTGAGGCAGAAAATGGAAACAAGACTGTCGCCAACCTGGAGAAGATTCTGGAGGACTACAAGGCGATTCGCCAGGAGAACTCTGCTCTCGCCGCCAAAGTGCGAGACAGCTGAGAAACGTGGCGAGTTCAGCTCGTCTGCTGAGATGTGAGCAAAAGCCTTTACAGACGGACCAGAATGGACTCGATGTCTCTGGGTTTGATGGATGCTGCTGATAGCTGGTGTCTCTCTGGCTGATGGAACTCTGAGCTTTTCTTAGGGAAGGCAGCTGGACATGAAGCGGATATTTTGATGGCTGTGGGGAGAGTTTGCTGACGTGTTTCCTGAGGGTTCATGCACTGGTTTCACCATTCCATACACAGCTGAAATATCACATTGACCAGCAAATGGTGCCGTCAAGTGAAAAGTCATGATATTGATGTATGAAATATGAAATGTTTTCATGAGATATGTTGATGTTATTTCTCAATGTGTCAAATCTTAGCGGTTCTTCCTTCTAATGGCGTTTGAATGTAGACAGTGTTTGTTCCGCCCATCAGTGAGGTTTTGTGATAAATGCTACCAGCTTCAATAAAGATGCCTTACAAACGTAAACATCAGACTTTTCATTAACACGAAGTTTGACTTGTCATTCTACATTATCTTGGAAGTTATCGTCGACGTGTCTGTATCTGTTTGTATATTTAATGCAGTACAATGCTGAGCTGTATGATTAATTATAGTGACTGACAAAGATATAACATTTAAAGGACCATAGTGGTGATTTTAGTTGAGCGTAATAAATACAAGTTATATTACTGCCAACCATTTTTCAAAACATATTACTAGAGCAGTAAAAGAATTATTTTTCCTACCTTCCAGGCTGCCATCGGTTTCAGTTTATTCCAGTACGCTATTAAAATCAACTTTAGAGACCTGAAATATTCTTATGATAGGTAATCCATCACAGAAACAAACGCTATTTATATTTCTTGAAGTTTGATCCAAGACGGAGCTCATGGAAGAAAATGTATATCTCCGCCAGGAAATATAGCCCCAGGAAAAGATGCTTTTATAGAGAAATTAAAATGAGCGTGCCCTCTATAATTGTGCATAAGTGTTAACAGGTGAAACGTTGAATTTTAAGGTGTGGATATCACCTGGACATTTGATTTTAAAAGATTAGGGGATTTGGCAAAATAACACAAAAACTAAAATATGGTTTTATGTTTTGTAAAATGGTTGTCACTAATGTAAATGTGTATGTTGGTAGTGTGATGGGCTTCTCAGGTTGGTAGTGTGATGGGCTTCTAAAGCCTGTCCTACTAGTGCTCCATCTGCTGACTGTTTTTGTCCTTTGGAGGTACCTTAGAGGTTAGGGTTAGGAGGAGTTTTCTAGACTAACTCAATCCACCTGGGCTGCCTGGTCTGAGGGCTAGATAAACCAACACCTCTCTCATCTTCTATCGCTCTGTTTGGATTTTGGTTTGGTTGGTTGGTTGCTTTTTCTACACTACAGCACCTTACACACACATCACTGTACACACTGTACTGCATTTCTCACTACAGATATTTTGATTCTTTTTTGAGGGGTATTATGTAAAATAAATTATTATTTCAACTGCTTTAATTGTGTGGTCTCCCTTTTTTGTCCTGCCATTTGAGCCAGGGTTATGACAAAATGGGGGCTCGTCCGGGATGTGAATCTGGGACCTCTCACACCTGAAGCGAGAATCATAACCCTAGACCCAGTCCTGGTCCCAGGTTCAGATCCCTGAGCCCGTCAGCTCATTAACACGCTGATCTTCATGTTTACTTGAGAACGTGTGGTAATGAGACAATGCTCTGATTAATAAGAGAAGCTTTATGAACGAGCATCATGGCACCATGTCATTAATTTTGTTATAAATATTTTATAAAAGTTTTTGATATAAAGTTTGGGATAATATCAGCGTCACGAGGAGAAAAACCACATAGACTAGAATGCTGCCATTTGCTGTGAACTCAGACTGGAATTTCTGACCTCTGGAAAAATAAAAGTAAAAAAAGGAAAAGTAAAAAAAATTGCCCCTTCTCTGAATTCCAACTCAGAAAGTAAGACATGATTTCTCAACCTTGAGTTCAATATTGATGTCTTTTCAACATGGCTGTTCGCACCACAAACAGTAATTTCTCTATTTGCAAAGTAACATTTAGAAGCCTTTTCTTTAAATTAATCAGCATACAGTAGCAGGTTAAACATTTAATACTAATGCAGGAACTGATTTGAAAAGAGAAATGGCTCATAAACATTAAAACCTTTGCTTCTTTTGGTAGCAAAGCAAACAAAACTTATGTTTTCATGGAAGTCACTTTGTTGTTGTTTAGCTTAAATGTGGTTGTAAATGATGTTGTCCCAAGTTACATCTTCCCATTTCCGAGGTCCAGTGAACACAGCATATAGGCTCCACGTTTCTGCATCAGCTCATGTCTGAAAATAATTCATCCTATAAATCATTTCATCTGTCATTCTTTACTCATCCTGCTGGTGTTTTCACCTCAAAGACTCAGGACACGTCAGACCACATTAATATCATCAGCTAAACCTGGTGGAGTTCAGGCCTGATCACAGAGCATCCATTGATCATTTAGTGAGATCCTTTGATTATTGATTATCCCACGGAAATGAGGTTCCTCTGTAGGGTGTCTGGGCTCACTCTCAGGGACAGGGTGAGAGACTCGGACATCCAGGAGGGACTCAGAGTAGAGCCACTGCTCCTCCGCATCGAAAGGAGTCAGTTGAGGTGGTTCGGGCACCTAATAAGGATGCCCCCTGGTCTTCTCCCTAGGGAGGTCTTCCAGGTACGTCCAACTGGGAAGAGACCCCAGGGAAGACCCAGAACACGCTGGAGGGATTACATCTCCTGGCTGACTTGGGAACACCTTGGGGTCCCCCAGGAGGAGTTAGAGGGCCTGACCAGGGACAGGGAAGTGTGGACCGGGCTGCTTAGTCTGCTGCCACCACGACCCGGACCTTGATAAGCGGACAATAATGGATGGATGGATGGATGGATTATCCACACATTCTCCAAAGTATCAGTGTCAAAATTCTGCCCTTTTTCTTCTTCCTGTCTGAAAGAAGGACTTTGTTTTCCAGCTGCACTGAACTTCCACGATGATATTAAGTACAAAAACATTACAGTTACAACAACCAGATATTTTCCTTTTTGTCTTTATTATCCACATCCTGTGCAGAACAAATGTATAATTTAACCATATCTTTGGTCAGACTTAATTGTCAGACTTTGACTGCTGGAAACCATTTTTCCTCCTGCAAAATGAAAAGATGCTTTTTATAGAATTATCTGAACACATTGGAGCGGAAATAATCACTTTCAGAAACAGGGAACATCAGATTCCCAGTCATAATTACCACGAAGATGTTGACAGAATCTTTGTTTACAATATGGAAACTGTAAACTGTAAATACAGCAACTTCCTGATCACAACATTAAACATTCTCTTATTTCACCCAGATAGCTTGTAAAATTCTTCTTATGCACCACATAACTGATGTTGAGCTTTTATTCTTTAGCGTTTATGGTTCCGGAGAGTGATGGTCGACGTGCTCCACGGCTCTCCTGGTTTTAGAGGATTGGTTTTGGCGGTCGACGTCACCCTGAGTGGATNGTGCTCCACGGCTCTCCTGGTTTTAGAGGATTGGTTTTGGCGGTCGACGTCACCCTGAGTGGATGATGAGACACAACAGGCTCCTTTTCCACTCCAGCTACCGTGAAGAAAAGGCAGCGTCCTTATTTATGAAAAGCTGGCATGAGAACATCCAGCAGAGCTCCTGACATTCTGCTCTCGGCTTCCAGCACCAAGTGGAAGTTTGGTTGCCACCAAGAGCCAGAGGAGGAGCGCTGTGCTGCTGCTGGTGTCAGGATTGGAACGGGCACTTTAATGGCCACCGGCACTTCGTTTTTCACTGCTCATCCAGTCAAGTCCAATAAACGTCAGGCTCATGGTCATGAATATGAAACCCAGCACTGTGAAACATGCAGCCTGCAAAACCAAAGAGAGAAAAAGTCACTTTATCAGCATTTGCATGAACCTAAGCAGATTTTCATCTGGCAAGATATGATTAATAACAGTGCCATGGCTTCCTGCTCTCACAGCATCATTCCATGTATCATACAGAGAATAAAGAACTAAACATTTCTTCTAAAATGGCCTTTTGGGGGCTGTGTGTGGTGGCTCCATGCCCCAAACGGACTCCAGATGCTGTTTTTTGTGATGTGCCAGTCAAGAGGCCCAGGGAATAAAACAATTAAAAAAAAAAAAAATTGAGTTAAAAATTCAAATTTCACTTTTTCTCCTTGGGTCGTTATGGTCTTTAAGGGGTTTGAGGATGGCTACAGTAACTGGAAACTGATCTGTTCTTTTGCACATGCATGACATTAGCTCATTGCTAATGTAGCCTGTAGATCTAGGGAAAGTTTCACATTGTAGATCTACAGGAGTCGTCAAGCTCAAAAAAGAGCAGAGATCTGTTGTCCGGTGAGCATCGCCACGTAAAGATCCTGTTGTTATAGTTCAAAGAACCCAAAGTCTTTAGTCAGTTTAAAGCTAATGCTAATGCTAATGCTAAAGCCTGATTCATGCTTCACGCGGATACATACGTGAACATCTCCACAATGGACCTTCCACGTGTCCTGGTATTCATGCTTCTCAAGCATTCTTGAACAGCACAGTCAACCGTACACTCTTCAGTGCGGCTCTGTATGTTAACAACGGTTGGTTAACTGCCCAAAAATTGTTTATTTATCCTTTCTTCCTTCCACACCTCTACACACTACTTTGGGTTCCTCTGTACTTCTTCATATCTCTTCGCTTGATCAATCAGAGTTGGCCAATCATCACTGGAGGCGCGTAATATCCACGCGTTACTTCAAAAATTGAGTGGTGTGCAACCACGTGTTTGACCTTTCAAAGCAGTGTCTGCAGCCGGCCATTATGACTGCAATTACATCTCACTTTCCACACGCCTACTGTTGCATCTGTGAAGCATGAACCAGTCATAATGTTAACGCTAACGCTATGTTTCTGCCCACACAGTCTAGTGGAGCTTTCAGAATAAAAGAATAAAATCCACCATAGGCCCACCATATTGTTATAATTATTTTTATCATAAAAAAATTGTAATTATGATATTGACAATCGGCAAAAGCAAAACTGACATTCATTATGATTTATATACAGCAGAAGAGCAGAATCAGATGAGACTCACCTGATACTGGTGATACACATTTTATTAGTGCAGAAATTACAATAGAAATGATAAACAGAGCTGACTTTATTAAGATGATTTGCTTTGAACCCACCTGGATCTTTGGTCTGGATTTCATGGGCTCCTGGTCGGTGGGGACGATGCGGATGTAGAACAGTCCAGGAAGGATGAAGATCAGACTGGGAGCAGTTGTGGCTCCTGATCACAGAGGAAAATAACCAGCATTTTTACTCTTCATCAAACCTTCATAATAATAATAACTTTATTTATATATAGTAGCACCTTTCAAAAACAGAGTTACAAAGTGCTTAATAATATAGCCCAGTTAAACACACAATCAAATGACAATTTAAAACTAAACCATAAAACACTAAAAAATAGTTACAAAAGAAAAAAATCAAATAATATAATAACATAAACAGATAATAAGAACAGTTACCATAGTTAGGAGAAGGCCATACGATAAAAGTAGGTCTAAAGACGAGTCTTAAAAGAAGGTACTGAATGCAGTCTGAGGTCCTCTGGCAGAGAATTTCATAATTCAGGGGCATGAATAGCAAAAGCCCATTGCCTTTGCTGACAAGGCGAGATTTGGGAACCACCAACAGGTTCCTGCCAGAGGATCTCAGACAGCAATCAGGCTTGTAAAAAGTTAAAAGATCACATCTTTAAGCAGGTGCCTGATTATTTATGGCTTTAAAAACAAGCAATAAGATCTTAAAATCAATCCTAAAACTGACAGGCAACAAGAATTGGGATGATACAGTCACTTTTCCTGGACTGTTAAAAGCCGAGCTGCAGCGTTCTGAATCTGAAGCCAGTGAATGTTTCTTTTGCTGATACCAGAATAAAGTGCATTATAGGAATCGAGCCTGGAGGAAAGGAAAGCATGGATGACCTTTTCCAAGTCGTTGAAAGTCAGAAAATACTTAATCTTGGTGATCTGCCTTAGTTGAAGGAAACATGACTGCAGCACCTTTGTCACTTGAGAATCAAAAGAGAGATCTGAATTAAAAATGACCCCAAGATTTTGGGCTTCTTCTTTAATATTAGTAGTTAATGAGCCCACACTAGTGTGACGGCCCCTCGCTCTGCTTGTCTTGTTGGTTTTGCCTGTCTGTTTTCCTGTGCTAATTGTTGCAGGGGGCTGGGCCTCAGGAGCAGGAGCATCAGTGTTATGGGATACCTGGGCCCGGTGTGTCCTTATACCTTTAAAACCAAGCCTGGGTTCATTCCCTGATTGGAGCGGTGGCAGCAGCAGCAGCACATGTGTGGCAGACCTCTCTCCACAGACTCAGCATGGCGACTTTTCTTTTGTTTCTCTTACATCGGCTTTATTCGATTTGTGATTAGTTTAATTATTTTCACTTGTAAATAAATTCACTCTTTGTAACTTAGAACACTCGTGTGTCTCCCATACTTTATTACAGTCTAGAAGCTGGGCTATAACAAATGGGATCCCGGACAAGCCCCCATTTGTTACAGCCCTGCTCGTAGATTAGGATTAGGATTGGGATTAGGGTCAGGAATTGGGGTTAGGGAATTAGGTATGAGGATTGGGTTAGGGTTAGGGATTAGGTATTAGGATTGGGATTTAGGGGTTACAATTGGGATTAAGGTCAGGATTAGGGATTATGATTGAGATTAAAATCAAGGTTGGTTGGTTGTCTCACCAATGACTCCAAAGATGTCTCGGATGTTGGGGACGAGGATGACCAGCAGGTTGACGGCAAACAGCAGACACAAGGCAATGATGACGTGGCGTGCCCAGTGGAATGGTTTCCCTGGAAACAGCAGCTGCTGAAGAGCACGACGAATCTAACAGAAACATTTATATATATTATTTATATATATAAGATACCACCGAATACCAGATCCATTCAAAGCACCAAATGATGACAGAATCTATAGAATCCACATGTAAGAAATCAATATTATTCCTTCATAAAGCACGAACGCTGGAGAGAGAAATTAATCCAACATTTAGAAACAACAAACAGAAAGACTCAAGTCAGTCTCCTCATCAGAACAGCAGATGACCTGCAGAAACCAGGCGAGGAGTGGACTTCCTGTGGAGCTGACCTACAAACTACTAGAAGGTCACTCATGAGAGCAAATACCTCTGCCAAGAATTAATTATAATATTAATAATTAATGTAATCGCTCCAGTCCTCTCTACATATCTGTCTGTTCCCAAATTTTCATTCAAATCCTTCCATAACTTTTCCAGATATCCAGCTTACAAAGGAACGCTGGTGATCACATGACCTCCTTGGTGGAGGTAAAAATGGAACCAGTGTTACTGTCACTCAGCTATAATTATTTCATTCTGTTATGGAAATCTGAAGTGACAAGACAAAGTGCACAGACTCAGAGGATTTGCTGTTTTTTGTGAGATATGTGTTACATGTATGTTAAGTTCTTACTGGAAACAAGACCACAGGTACGGTGAGTGTGACGGCCAGCAGCACAGCCAGACGCACACACAGGATCAGCGTGTCCAGAGGGTCCACCTTACTGTACATGTGGAGCAGCTCAGCCTCTGTGTTCTCTGTGCACGCACGCACGCGCACACACACACACACACACACACACACACACACACACACACACACACACATGCACAACACATACATACACGCACGCACACATAAACACACGCATGCACCACACATATACAGTATATTTATATACAGTATATACAAAATACAAAAACACACACATATATATATATACACACACAAATATATACAAAACAAACACACACACACATATACATACTGTACACACATACATACATAGTACATACACAAAACACACATACATGCATACACATACAAAAACAAAACACATATACAAAACATACACACACACACACACATACACGCACAGACACACATGTAGGAGGACGGGTTTTTCCAAGTTGGGAGCACAACGCATCACATTATTGACATTACAAAAATCTCCAGTTTTCATAAAGCTGTGAAGACTTTTCATATTTCTAGTTTTCAGCAAACATGCTAAAAACATGCTAAAACGACATGCTAAAAACATGGTGGCGTTACCGTAGAAGGTCAGATAACCAAATATGGCGGTGAAGAAGTACATGATGAACATGCCAAGGATGGAAATGTTGCCGATATTCTGCATTCTCCTCTTGGTTGGGCTTTAAGGGAACAAAACGAGAGACATTTAACATGTAACAAAGCCAGTTCTTAAAGGACAATACCGGTGATTTTACATGTTTAAGCCCAATCAAAACTTGCATACATGTAATGTTACTGCCAACTATTTTGTAAAAGATAAAACCATATCTTAGTATTCATGCTATTTTTTTTCAAATCCCCTAATCTTTCAAAATCAACTGATCAGGTGGTGCACCCACCTTAAAATTCAATGTTTCACACCTGTGAACACATAGGATAGTAGAAGTGACAGTCAGTTTGATTTCTCTGTAAAAGTCATTTTCTTGTAGGACTACAGTTAATAGAAAATGAATACACCCTCCAAAGTATTTGCTTTTTCTTCTTTTAGAATCTGTAAATTTCATGGAATTAAACAGGATTTGTTTTTCTCTGATCCAAACCACATGAAATAAAACCACTTCAATAATGAAACATGTTTAATTGGCTAAACTGAATAGTCTTCACGTATGAAGTTTCATCTCCTGTATCAGGACCTGGGTCTGGGTTTGGGTTTCTGTCACCTTTGGCAGCAGCTTCAGCTTCCTGTCTCTTTCTGCTCACCTGGATCTGGAGATCAATTCATTCATATCCACCTTGTTCTTTGCAGCCTCTGTTCTTGTGTTTTGGGTCGTTGTCCTGTTGAAATATGAATTTCTGACCCATTTTCAGTCTTTTCCAGACTTCAGCAGGTTCTTTTCCAGAATCTCCTTCTTCTTGGCTCCATCCATCCTCCCTTCAATCCTAACAAATTCTCCTAACAAACATCCCCACATGATGCTGCCACCACCATGTTTCACCGTTGGGATGGTGTTGCCATGGTAACGGGCTGTGTTGAAAACCCAACTCCACACATAACGTTTGGCATTTATGACAAAAAGTTCTGTTTTGGTTGCAGAATCCTTCAGTCGGACTCCAGATGGATCTTTATGAGAGTTCTTTCTTCTTGCCACCAGATGCTGCAACATCTTTGATATTGTTGTATGATGTACATCTTGTCCTCTGTTGGACATAAAACCCTGCAGGTCTTTCTAGGTTGCAGGTTGGATTCCCGGTGTCTTTCTGACCTGTTGTCTTCTGTCCTGTCACTTAGCTTTGATGGACGTCCTGATTTCATCAGGTGCTGCACTTTGCACTTCTTAACGATGGACTTTAGGTGCTTCCAGGAAGATTCAAAGCCTTGGAAATGTTTTTATATCCTCACCTGATGAGGGTCCTTCCACAACTTTGTGACGGACTTGTCTTGGAAGGTCTTTGAACCCGTGCTGCTGTCTTTTGTTTGACTTCACTTACAGTCTGAAGAACCAAATAGCTGATTTTATTGAAGTTCTCAAGTTAATTGCTGTGATTCCAAACAGACGTTGGACAATTAAGTTATCATGTGATCTAGAAGGTGATTTGAAGCAGGAAGTTGTTCCTGAGATACTTTAAGAGATGCTATATTAAAAGGGGGTGCATCTATATAACCTAGATTGCAGTTGTTTATTTTTAGTTAATGCAAGAAACTTGTTAGAACTAATTTTTTATTTTCAAACTGTTAAGTTTTCTGTGCAGATTAGTAGAAAAAAATATAGATTTGTTACATTTTAATTCCAGACTTTAGGTTTACAAAATGTCAAAATTGTTAAGGGGGTGAATTCATTTTCTATCTACTGTAAATGCCCTGATGTTTGGCCTATGTTTTCTTCTGTGCAGCTCCATGTTGGACCATTTAAATTAAGTAACTTTGACAAAAAGTAGGGATGGCGTGTGATTTGCTGTGATGGATTATTTATCTCAAGCACATTTCAATTCTCTGTAAGTTGATTTTTATTGCATATTTGAATGAACTGAAATCAACGGTAGTCTGGAGGGTAGGAAAAACAGTTCTAATTTTTACCTGGCAGTAATGCATCCTGTGTGCATGTTCTATTTAATGGCCTCAAACATACAAAATCACTGGTATACTAATTTGACATAGTACTATAAGACAAAGAATGTCTGCATCTTACTTGTGTAGTTCGGTGTAGATCGGAAGAACTTCAGGGTGACACACAAAAGCAAAAGCCAGGATGGGGATCGTATACGCCGTCTGAGAACCAAATAACAGAGAAATTAAATTTTCTACACTCTGATTAAACATCCAAACACGTGTTCCATATAATACAACAAACACATGTGATGTAACACAGCCGCTCATGGTC
The DNA here is from genome assembly GCA_014773175.1 of Lucifuga dentata. Taxonomy (NCBI): domain Eukaryota; kingdom Metazoa; phylum Chordata; class Actinopteri; order Ophidiiformes; family Bythitidae; genus Lucifuga; species Lucifuga dentata. Next base: position 49,581 of record VXCM01005358.1, read on the forward strand.
AGAACGTCCTTCAAACTGAAGTCAGAACAGCTGAAATATAATTTTGATTTTTTAGGACTTGTCTTTGACCTCTTGATTGATGGTGAATAACTTTGCGGTGCACGTCTCCTCTGGGATGATCGAGTTCATGGAATAGTTTCCAAAAACTTCCAGAGGGCAGGAAATGTTGAATCTCTTGTAGATGACCTGGTGGTAAAAAGAGACAACACATTTATATCTGCATTAAAATGTGATCATCCAACAGCAGGTCCTGCGTTTGCAGCTCACATTAAAAATGCATCATTGTTATCTGAATTCTTGCTGCATTGTGATTGGTAGAGAGATTGTTCGGTGGTTCATGTTTCCTCTTTGTTCCATGGATTTTTTTTTAAATAATATGTTTTTTACTTTTTCTTCAGTTACATATTTACTCAAAATAACTTTATTTACCAGAGTGAGCAGGAAGACAAGTCAGGTGAGGTTTTCAACCTGTGGATGGATTTTAGTTCATGAATGTGTCACAGGTTGTATTTATACCTGGACAGGTGAGACTGAGATCTGATCACAGCGTGTCAAAACATGTCTGTATGTGGTTTAACAGACTGGACTGGACTGGTTTCTCATTGCAGTTTTTTCTGTGTATTTACAGCTTACATTAACACACATTTTTCCTCATCTGCATAATGTATTTGTATACAGATCACATTTTAATGCAACATGCAAATGGAGCCTAAATGTGATGTGTACTTAGAAAATGGTACCACTGCTAAGTATGTAGCAAAAGGATATCCAGTACCACAGTAACGTGCAGAGCATCAGAGTGTAAGTTACTCCTGGCTAACTGCTTAATTGTGCTCTGATGGATTGCTCCTTTCAGCTTTATTATCTTCATTTTTTAATAAAAACACAACGTGTCGTAACTATAATACATGAAAACACAGTGAGCGATTTCAGCAAAAACAGAACAAATTAACGAACCGAACAATTAATTTAAGCTTAATTTATTGTGGTGCTGTGTCATTAGTATGAGTTTTAATGAATTACGCCATTATATTTACTTCATGTGGTACAGTTACACATAAAACTAATATTGTGTTTAAACTGTAATTTATTCAAAAATGAAAAATATAATTACTTTATAATGTAATTTATTCTTTTTTTCTTCATTTGATGATTAGCAATAATAATTTCTTTTTGCGCTTCATAACCTTTGGATTTTTGAAACTTGTTTTGAAGCCAATAAAAAGCTCCAAAAATAAATAAAAATGGTGACAAAAAAAGCTTTCTTTTGTTACCTTTTGTTCACAAAAATTCTCTCATACTAGCATTTGGTCCATTTGGTTAGTTTTACTTTTAAAAAAAGAGAGAAAGTACTCACGGCAGACAGGAAGAACACCATGCAGGTGAGGGAAAAGCCGCTGGTGTAGCCAAGATATCCTGCAAACAAAACACAACACAGACCTTCAAACACAAGTAGTTTTTGATTCACCACATAGCCGCCGTATGCTGATATATGAATTTACTCGTGTCTTACAGGGGGAAGAACAAGTTAATGCTGCGTAACACAGGCAGAAACCCACATCAACATCAAAACCTCAAAGCAGCAGCAAGATGGAGGAACATGAAGGTCTGGAGCTGCTTTGCTGCCTCAGAGGAAAAAAGACTTCAGTCTGTTTCACCAAACGTTACAGGAACATTTCTGGATAATTTCTGTGTTGTGGAACGATCGAATCAGAATCAGCAGAAATGTTCTTCTCTGTTTCTAGAAACACTGATGAACTGAAAAAGTTTTGTAGAACGATGTCTTTATTGAAGACTTCAATTATTGGTAGTCGAGACTGTTAAAGTATGTGAAACTGTTATTTAAAGGAGCATACCGGTGATTTTGCATGTTTGAGTACAAATACTGTATATACAACCTGCATGCATTACTGCCAACCATCTTCCAAAACAAACTACTGGAGCGATAAATATTAGAACTGTTTTTCCTACCTTCCAGACTGACAGTGGTTTCAGTTCATTCCAGTGTGACATAAAAATCAACTTGTAGAGACTTGAAACATATTTGAGATAAATATTCATTTTCTATCCTGTATTCCTACAAGAAGACAACTATTACAGAGAAATTAAAATACCATCCCTTCTACAACCATAGGTGTTAGTAGGTACAACATAGAATTTTAAGGTTGGTGAATTATCTGAACACTTAAGTTTGAAAGGTTAGGGGATTTGGAAAAATAATAAAAAAAACTAAAATACAGTTTTATGTTTGGAAAATGGATTTTGCATGTTTGAACCCAATATATACAACCAGCATACACGTTACATTACTGCCAACTATTTTCCAAACTATAAAACAGCATTTTAGGTTTAGTGTTATTTTGCATACCATGCAAAATCACTGGTATGGTCCTTTTTAGGCACAATGAGGATGTTTTCAGATGTGTAGATCATTTGCTCTGGTCTGAATCAGCAACTAAATTGTTGGTTTGGTTCAGTTTTACACAGAAAAACATCCAATCAGACCAAAATATATCAGCAAAAGTCATGTGACAACACACTCTCTGCTCATTGGTCAGAAATGTCTGGGACGAAGAAAGAAAATCAAAACAGGAAGTAGTTTTCTATGGTGGTCAAACTAAATAACATGAACAAAGATGAATGTGGATCCTTTCCTACTCATAGCATCATTTGATCCATAAAGAAAACTATGACAGCAGAAGCTGAATCTGACTTCAAGACAACGTGTGGAAAACAATAGGTTGCCTGCGTAACCATGGTTCTCTGAGTAGCATAAATGAGATGTCTGATTATGGGATACGCCCCTCTGCATTTTCACAGCATCTTTGCTTGTAATCAATCAATACATCAATACATCGATCTGGAGTTGGTTTGAAACTAGGTAGGATCATGTTCAGACCACAAATGAACCACTGCAGAGATTTATTTCTTCTTTTCTTTCTTTCTTTCTTTCTTTTTTTTTTTTTTTTTTTTNTTTTTTTTTTTTTTTTTTTTGGAACCAGACAGAGATTGACTCCGCTACGCAGTCTTGACGTGGTTGTTTTTGGGTGTGATTGCTGCATTGTGTCCTGCACAAACAAAGTCCCCTGTCCGATTAAATCAGACCCAAACATGTAGATATGAAATACTTGATAAAATTAACTGTGATTATTCCATCCTCACTAGTATGGTGTTGTTGCTTCTAGCTTGACAGATAGCTAACAGGTTCCTCAGGACTGACAGTTGAGAATATTTACTAGAAAAAGCACTGTGAAACTGCAATACAAATTGTCACAAAAGGCAAAAATTAATTTCTTTACAGATTACAAACTGATTTAATCTAAGTATTCTATCTACTATTGCTTGTACTTAGAGACATATGTTCTTTGGAGATTGAATTAAAGATTTGCAGTTTCTGAACTGCTACTACTGGTTGCTACTGATTACTGAACTCCCTGGTACAGCAAGCTACGGGAAGTCAGAATGGACAAAAGACAAAACACAGTCTCTCCCTAGAGGGGCAGTACAGTGATGAAAAGTGATGTTTTGAGAGTGAGGAAGGTGAAAGCAAAGTGAAGTCAGCGACATACCAAGATGTTTCATCAAGGCCAATGGGAGGATGATGCACACCGTCACAATTACGATGAGGTAGTTTCCATTCATGAACCAATCCCTGGATACACACACACACACACACACACATAGACACACAAAACACATGCACACACATACACACAAAAAATGATGTAAAGCCTTGTCATTCAAAGTTTATTTTGGAAATAAATATCAAATTCATTATTTTACTTTATATAATTTATACATTTAATTACTTTATTACTTAACTAACTTATAATTTATAATTAACTTATAGTTATAACTTATGCATACATATACATGAAAACTAATAAAGTAACTAATTCTAACAGTAGCTTTTTAACAGTATAAATTAAATGGTACAAGTTGTGTACCCACTACTTCCACCACTTTCCCAGTACTATGTTTAGTAGTGGGGAACATCTGCAACAACTTCTGGATACAGTAGAGAAAGAGCTAAAATTTATACAGAAATGGTTCGATGTTAATAAACTGTCCTTAAATCTAACTACAACTAAATTTATAGTATTTGGAAATCATGCAACAAATCTAAATAGAAAACTGATAATAAATGATATTGAAATTGATAAGGTGTCCGAAACAAAATTTTCAGGAGTGTTAATAGATAATAAGTTAAGTTGGAAACCACAAATAAGATATGGCAAAGCTAAAATGTCAAAGTCTATTGCAATATTATATAAATCCAAAGATTTATTGAATCAGGAGTCTTTATATATGTTATACTGTTCACTCATAGTTCCATACATGACTTATTGTGTGGAAGNGAGTCTTTATATATGTTATACTGTTCACTCATAGTTCCATACATGACTTATTGTGTGGAAGTATGGTGAAATACATATAAAACAGTAACAAACCCAATTTTTCTACTGCAAAAGAAAGCCATATGAATTGTAATAAAGAAAAGCTATCATAAGCCAACAAATCCACTCTTTATTCAAATAAATGCTTTAAAATTTAGAGAGTTAGCAGATTTCAAAATGATACAATTTATGTATAAGGTAAAAAATGTATTGTTACCATCAAGTATCCAGAAGTTGTTTAAACAGAAAGAAAGTAAATATGACTTGAGAGGAATAGGTATTTTTCAAAAACCAAAGATAAGAACTAATGTAAAAAAAACCATTGTATATAAGTCAAAGGGGTGAATATATGGAACAGTTGTATTGATAAAAGAATGTAGTACATTTAAATAAGTTTAAAAAATTGACAAAAAAATATGTTAATGAACAAATATAAAAAAGTGTAGGAGTAAGGTATAAATGATATCAAAATTGTATGTTTGTTGTGTGTGCGTGTGAGTTGTATGAATATGAAGTTGTTATGATGTAATGTTGGACGCCAAACACATTCTGTAAATGTACAAGGGGGTGGTGAAATAAGCTGTAGCTTCAGTCTGTTATATTTGGAAATATCAGCATTGTTGCTTTCCTATTTACTTTAATTATGTATATTGTTGAAGCTGTGTTTTTCTTTCTTGTTGTATGTATATATTGATGCCGACTGAAATAAATTTCATTTCATTTCATTTCATGTTGTGAATAATTAAATTACGTCAGTTGATTAACTATATTTTACCACTTTAAATATTTATTATTATTCCTGCAGCACGTCAATCCATACCAAACCAACATTCTATGTTCTATTTTTACACATGTTCCTTAAACATGATACACCATAAAAACACGTGGATTTGTTCACGTGTGTGTGTTTTCACACGTGGCTGAGCTAGTTTCGCACTTCAGCATCAGTCTGTGCTAAGTTAGCATAAGCATGTCCCAGATGGGAGTCATTCCTATGTTCCCAGAGTCCTATATTCCCCAGCTCTATATATCACAATAGAGCACATAATGGGTTAGGGTTATTCTATTAACGAACAATGTGTGTTAACAGAATATTGAACTGAGGACCCTGTACGTAGGACCCTGGAACACAGATATGCTCNCCCGCACTGTTCCTTTAAATTTGGTGAATAATATACAGTATATTTATCATGCAGTTTCATACATGATGTGGTGGGATGTCTCAGATCTGATGATACTCACTCAGAGCTCGTTGTCTGGCCAAGAAAGGCTTGGATGACCAGCGGTAACTCATATTTCACGATGAACAGATAGCTGGACATGGCTGCACGGAAGGACAAATATGCTTTGATGAAAGAGTGAAAATACAGAATAAAAACTACAAAATGAAAAATGCAGAATACTCTGAGTCATTCAAGTCAGTGTTGCCAACTCTTTTCTGTGGAAAGTCATCAAGGCTGCTATGTAGTGACTGAATGTACTGCCTGCACTGTCTCACACACACACTCACACTCACAGAATGATCCGTATGCATGAGGTCATATGGTCATGAAAGGTGGATTTGTTTGGCAACTCTCTCATCATGAAAGTTGCTGATATCTGCCCAAAAAGCTGCTAGATTTGTTGCTGTTATGAAAATATGCTAAAGAGTCTTAAAAGTCTCTACATGTAGTAACTAACGTGCTGAAGTTGTTCATGCTGACTGAAGTCAAGGCTGATGCAGCAACAGGCTGATACTATATTAGCATGTCTGAACTTTGACCAAACTATCAGCTTCATGCTGAGCTCAAACCCTAACCTAACCCAAACCATAACCTAACCTAACCCAAACCAATCCAAACCAACCCAACTCAACCCAAATCATAACCTAATCTAACCCTAACTCTGCTGCTCCTCCGTCAGGGTCTCATACGCGTTCTCCTGCACATTCCATATGCTGCACACACACACACGCACACACACACACACACACACACACGTGTAATCAAGTTGTGCTGCAACATGTGGAACCCAGTTCATGTTACTAAAGGACCAAAATACATCCTGCATGCTTAAAGGACCATATGATGATTTTACATGTTTAAGCCCAATAAATACAACCTGCATACACATTATGTTGCTGCCAACCATTTTCCAAAACATTAAACTTATATTAGTTTTGTTACTTTGCCAAATCCACTCAGGTTTCAAAATTAAATGTTCAGGTGATACACACCTTAAAATGCAATGTTTCACTTGCTAATGTATGTCTAAATGTAGAGGCACGGTTTTTCTAGGTAAAAGCCGTTTTCTCCTGGGACTATATTACCTGGTGGAGACATACATTTTCTTGCGTGTAGCTCCATATTAGATCAGTTAAATTAATTAACTTTGACAAAAAGTAATTATGACGTTTTGTGCTCTGTGATGGTTTATTTATCTCAGCATGTTTTAAGTCTCTACAAGGTGATTTTTATACGTATGAAATGAACTGAAATCAATGGCAGCCTAGAAGGTAGGAAAAGCAATTCTAATATTTACCAACCGGACCAGCAGTATGTTTTGATAAATCGTTGTCAGTAACATAATGTGTTAGGTTGTATTTGTTGGGGCTCAAACATGCAAAATCACAGGTATGTTCCTTTAAGCTTCTACTTTGAAAATAGGACAAAAATCAAACAGAGAAATATGCATCAGCAGAAATTTTCTTTGTAAAGTTGTAGAAGTTTAACAATATTAGCTGGTCTCCATGGAGACACTGCTGAACAGATGGAGGCTTCTGTCAGCCAATCAGATTCATCCTGACACAGATGATGCTGGTACTGATCTACAGCATATCTACACAAAGAGTTTAAGGGTGATTCATAAAAATCACAATAACTACACAACATCACAGTAAATAAGCACGGTGATTACTGAAGCTCATTTATGAAGCTTCTTTTACGTTAATCAGAGCATCTTTGTCTCATTACCGACAAGTTTTTTTGTCAGGTGTGTTTCAGGTAAAAGCTAATGAAGATCAGCGTGTTAATGAACTGCTTCATGTTTAAGCGTCACAATTTATCCTGATTCATCTGCTGTTAAAGAGAAACTGACGTTAAACCAGCAAAGAAACAGAAACTCTGATTTAGCGCTCCATGTTTTAAGAGACTGATACTAAAATAACAGGTAAACACACATCTTAACCTCCCTAGTGTGTAATTGCTGTGTGTATGTGTGTGTGTATATATGTGTGTGTGTGTAGGCAGAAAGCAGCAGATGAAGAGTCTCAGTGCCACTAGAATGCGTGAGATCTGATTTAAATAAACTGATCAGCTGAGTGTTTTTATCTATCAAAGTTATTGATCACTAACACATGAGACAAATACAGTTTAACATCATCAGATTTCATACTGATAAAATTTACCGTCAGACTGAAACTCGTCTTCATTTTAGCATGTCAGTGTGTTTTATGAATCACTTCCTGTCATGTAAATAAGGAAATACTGCAGTAACGCCTCTTTAAGGTAAATGATAAATGATGCTGTAACAGACGTTTATGAACGAGGGACCATGGTGATATTTACTTATTGATAGGCTAAGTCATGTGCTAAACTTCATCAATCTTCTCAGACAATTATAAAGATTCAACTGGACTTTTCCAGTTTGCTTCCAGACTGTTTACCTGAATTTAAATTTTGAAGTTTCTGTCTTGTAGGTGTAATTAAACCGTTTTGTTCTGCATTTTGACAAAGACATAATTATCAGATATCAGGGTCTTACCACCAATGTTATGCAGAGTTATGACGACAGCAGCGATTATCTTCCCTGAATGTCCAAATGCACGCAGGCCCAGCTGCTCATACGCACGAATCCCTGAAAAAACAAAGAGTAAAGTCAACAAACCGCTGGATTAGTGCTGCAGGAAGGAGATTTTTTTTTTGCTGTGATCCAATTAACTCAGAACTCATGAAGTTCAAACTGGCATTTATTGAGTTCCAATCTAAAGCATTCCAGTGCTTCTGCTTTGAAAAACACTCATATCAGCACGAAAAGTCTGTCAATGTTATAATGATCCACAGTAATTATTCCATATGAATTATTCCTGTACGATTACAAACGACTGTGTTGTTCATCTTCCTCATAAAAATCATGTTTAACAGCTGTGCAATATGTCAAAAACCACAAAAACTATATATGATACACAGGGAAATGTGCTGCTGTGTTTGTTGTGATTTTAGGTTCATACGTGATAAGTCAGGGAACGTTGGATCTTTTCCATTGTGCTTTTCCATGTCTGAGGTTTTTTGAGTAAACGGATCGCAGTGTTTGTGAAAACTTACCTACAACTCCGGCGCTGCGTAGCAGCAGGTGGATGGAGTAACAGGACAGACAGGCAATACACGTCAGCAGCATCCTGTCAGTCAGACACAAACATCAGCCTCACGCCATTATGAAGATATGAGCACATTATTACATCTGCACACTATTTATTAGAATCTTTAAAGCACCATACCACCCATTTTGCATGTTTGAGCCTAATATATTCAATTTTCATACATGTTATGTTACTGACAATCATTTCCACCATATTTCAGGTTTCCTGGTATTTTGCAAAATCTATTAATCTTTCAAAATCAAATATTCAAGTGATACACCCACCTTAAAAATTGATGTTTCACCTGCTAATAGTTACGCAGCCTTATGAAATCACGGTCCTTTAAATTTTTCTCTAAACTCAGATCTTCTTTTGGGACTATATTTCCTGGTGGAGACATACATTCACTCTGTGCTTTTTGTTTCACTTAAAGCTAAAATTATGAAACCTCGAAAAAACCTAAATACATGTGTTGTTGGTGATGATGGATTACCTATCCTCCCAAGAATGTTTCAAGTATCAACAAGTTGATTTTAATAGCATATCAGAATGAACTGAAACCAATGGAGGTCTGGAAGATAGGAAAAACATTTTTAATTCAACATTCCAGTAGTATGCTTTGGGAAATGATTGTCAGTAACGTTACGTGTATGAAAATTGAATATATTAGACTCAAATATGCAAAATGGGTGGTCCTTTAAAATATATTTAGTGGGTGGACCATGTTTCTTCCATGAATTTGTGATTCCTAATGATTCCTTATGAACTCTAATATGTTTAGAGACTTGCTGAGCGTTTGCTTGATGCCAAAATTAAAACAAAATTTCATACATGAGGAATACAAAAAACCTTTTCATTGTGAAAACATGCTTCCTGCTCTGAGTCTGACTTTTTAGCCTCTGATTCAATGATTCAAAGTAATTCTACTTACCATTTTTAATCATATTTAAAGGAGCATAATACTGGTTTTGCATGTATGACCCCAATATGACCACATTATGACACCTTACATTACTGCCAACCATTTCCTAAAACATCCTACTGGAGCGGTAAATATTAGAATTGTTTTTCCTATCTTCCAGACTGACATTGGTTTCAGTTCATTCCAGTACGACATAAAAATCAACTTGTAGAGACTTGAAACGCACTGAGATAAATAATCCATCACAGCGGATCATATGATGTTATTATTTTTTGTTGTTTAATGATCCAACATGGAGCTGCACAGGAGAAAATTATGTCTCCACCAGAGAATATAGTCCTAGGAGAAAACGACTGTTACTGAGAAATTAAAACACCTCTGCCTTTTATAATCATGTGTAAGTTTGCAGGTGAATCATTGTAAAGGTCTGTATATCACCTGAACATTTGATTGTGAAAGATTAGGGGATTTGTCAAAATAACTGGAAATAACATGAAAACTAAAACATGGTTTTATGTTTTGGAAAATGTTGTCAGTAACATAACATGTATGCAGATATTAGTTATTGGGACAATAACATGCAAAATCAACAGTATGGTCCTTTGAAGTGCTATCAATGGAACTTCCTGCAGACATTTCACAACAAAAGCCTCAAGGTTAGACTCTGTCCGGTGAACCTCTACAAGGCCGTTAATTATGAGAACTGATCACAAACGTTGAATGAGAGCATCTTAACTTAAATATGGCAACAACTAGAATTAATCAGAATGATTTAATCAGCACCTAAAAACTGTTTTGTTACAAATACATAATAATAAATTTACTATGCAGGGCAGAAACATTTTACTGCTAACAGCAGCAGTGGCGGCGATGTCACATGACCAGAAAACAAGAAGACTTTTTACTGAAACATGATCAAATAGATTTATCAAAAAATGAGAAATAAAGTCTTAAATAAAACCAGCTTCTCTCTTTTCAGTCGAGGCAACTGAAGGCCACACACACACAATACCACTGTGTGTGTGTGTGTGTGTGTGTGTGTCTTTTTTGAGTGTTTGCTCAAGAAGAAAGGGGGACAGGTTGACACATGCATTGTGCTGCACTGAAAAGAGTTAGGTCTACCCAGATAGCGTGCATACCAACATCCACACAAGTGCCCAAGCTGTACAGACTGACAAATAAACCTCAAGGCGGATCGACCTTTACTTGAAAAGTTTAGGAATTTATTGAATACTGAATACAGTTTCACAGCTCTCGTCAATCAGATTTATTAGTATCTCAAATAAATCAATTTTATACAATGCCACTGTGTATGTGTGTGTGTGATATAAGTTTGACGTGGGGGGTGGTAGGGGTGAGGTGGGGGGGTGTACTCACAGGAAGAGCACAATGCCGGTGTTGGACATGGCGTATGACAGACCCAGAATGCCGCTGCCCATGATGGCGTTGCTCAGATTAAAGACGGACATTCCAAAGGAGGTCTTACCTTCAAACTGCCAAAAACACAAAACCTACAGCTTTAAACTCACACAATGACTTTTACACTATGATATTATTATTATTATTATTATTATTATTATTATTATTATTATTATTATTATATCTGTCTGCACATACAGTTAGAGAGATAAAGATTGTGTGTGTGTGTGATGATGTTTGATGAAGAGCTTCAGTGTCACTAGAATGTGTGTGAGATCAGATCAAACTTTTCATTTCAATAAACTGATCAGCTGATTGTTTTTATCTGTCAGAGTTATTGATCACTAACACATGTGAGACAAATGTAATTTAAAACATCAGATTTCATCCTGATGAGATTTATCATCAGACTGAAACTCGTCTTCATTTTAGAGTGTCAGTGTGTTTAATGAATCACTTCCTGTCATGAAAATAAGGAAATACTGGAGTAACGCCTCTTTAGAGACAAACGCTAAAAGATGCTGATAACAGACATTTATGAATGCCAGAGTTATTCTAAAAGATTTCAAATGCTTTTATATTAATTTATTTTATCTGTTATTTTGCTTTTTCCTTATTTTCTTTTCCTAATTGTTCTATAAATTAAATAGTGACATGCATGTTCTGGAGAATTGCCTCGNTTTTTTTTTTTTTGTTTTGTTTTGTTTTTTGCATTTTCTCCATCACATTCCCTTTTTTGCTCATGTAATGTTGTATTTTTCTTTATGTATGTGTAAATAAACTAAACTCAACTCAACGCAACTCAACTCAAACTAAACCTAAACTAGACTAAACTAAACTAAACTCAACTAAAGTTCAGCTCAACTCAACTAAACTCAACTAAAACTAAACTAAACTCAACTAAAACTAAATTAACTAAACTAAACCTCAACTTAACTCAACTAAACTCAACTAAAACTAAACTAAACTCAACTAAAACTAAATTAACTAAACTAAACCTCAACTCAACTCAACTAAAATTAAACTTAACTCAACTAAAACTAAACTAAACTAAACTGAACTGAACTAAATTAAGCTAAACTAAATTAAATTAAAGGATCATGGTTACATCATGATATTTGCCCTTATTGACATGTTAAATCTGACGCTTTGTTTTATGAATTCAACCTGTAGTCTGGTCTTCATACAAACACATCATCTGTCTGAAATGACACCAAACACTTTTATTGTCTTTACTGAATGCATTGTTTCATCATTAAGAGGACAGGCTGGTAAAAATGTGTGAATTTTGTATTTAATTCCTGCTAGAAGCTCCTTCAGCAGCAAAACCTCATCAAAAATTTCAGATTCTGAGATTCTCCTGTAAAGATTCTAGGTTTAGTTTGGAGTTGAAGGTTCTGAGGCAGCAAAGTTACATGTCAAACGGCTGCTAATAGCATCCAAACAATGACCTTTATCCTTAGACATGTTTTCCTGTATATGAAGAAAAGGCTGGTAACATGAAATCAAAAAATAAGCAAGGCCACAAGTTTGTCTTTTGTTTTTTTTTTTTTTCNTTTTTTTTTTTTTGCTGCCCAGGTTCTGTAGAAGTCAAATTTTCTGACCTAAAGATGGAAATAATTCAGGCGTCTCTCTTTCATACTCACATCTGTGAACTGTGGCCTTTTTGTTGAATCGCCTTTGTGTTGCAAGAACTTTTCTTCCTCTGGTGGGACTCTAGAATATGAAATATGATATGATATTCATGAAAATCAAATGAATTGCTGCTGATATAGAGTTCTGTTTCAGATTTTTCATAGAAGTGAAGGAAACGAAGCAGAAACTGACCCTGTTTCCACAGACATAGCAGCTTCGTGATGCTGAGCTCCATTCTGCAGCTTCTCCAGCTCCATGTCGGCCTTAATTTCTTTACTCAGAGGGAAATATTACAGAAGGAAGGTGAGATCTGTAACAAAAGAAATGCAAAGTATGAGCATCTTAAAACCATAAAACCACCTCATGCACCCAAAATATGAATCTCAGCTCTAAAGGCTGTAGAACATTGATAGTAAAATGCCGGCATGGTATGAAATAAGGATAATAATTATATGAATACATAAGGATATTATATATTAAGGATATTATATTGATAATAATAATAACATTAATATATTATATTAAGGATATTAATTATCTGAATAAAAACCTGCTCTATTTTTAGGTTAATATACTGTAGCTGTATATGTTAACAGTTGTTAATAGCTCTATATGTCTCTGGATGGTGTTCTATTCTAATCCTCCTTAATCTGTCAACCTGCCTTTGATTCAATAGTTTATTTCATTTGAATCGATTGTCAGGAAGTGGACAGGATTACAGACTCCGCCCCCTGAGTGGCTTAGATCTTACATCACAGGTAGAAATATCTCTGTATCATCTGGAGCATCTTCTCTCCTGTGGAGTCCCTCAGGGCTCAATCCTCGGCCCACTGGTGTTTTCTGTTTACATGCTCCACCTAGTTCAATTATTTCATTTAATTATTTCAATTATTTACATTTAATTCTACTGTTATGCAAAAGATGCAAACTTTTATCTCCCCCGAAACCAGATGAGTCAGTAAAAGTTAAAAGTTTCATGGTCTGACATTAAATGTCGGACAAAACTTTTTCCAGCTAAACGAATCCAAATCTGAGTTGCTGTTGTTTTATTTGGCCGCCTTCGCTCTTCTTATCAATTGATTATAAATCTACTTTCTATCTATATACAGAAAAGAGTTTTTCCTTAACCCAGGTATCATGTTTGATGCTTAAGTCTCTTTTGAGAACCATTTGAACTGTTGTTACATCCAACAAGGAGGTTATGTTCAATTGTTTTAAACTGTTTAAATTCTAAATGTGAGTAAAAACACGTAAACACACACACACACACACACACACACACACACACACACACACACACAAACCAGTAGTGTAAGGTTGAGAAGTAAAAATACTTACAGTACTTAAGTAATTTTGTTGAGCATCTGTACTTTATTGAATATTTATATTTTCATAAGTATTTGACTTTACTTCACTACATTTCTAAAATAAAATATATACTTTTACTTTCTTCATATTCACAGACATCAGAAGTTTATGCTATAGTATCACCTTTGCACATTAGCGGCATGAAATATCATGTATTGACAAACTAACATGAAGATCAATACATTCAGATGATGAATCAATCAGATGATAAAATCATACATACATGTTTTTCACTTCAGTGGAGGACACTTGATACAAAGACGACTTACATGTGATGCATAATTCACATTTAAGGCTAAATGCTCTCAATTTGCATTTATTTTGCAATACTGTACTTTCAATATTTAAGTGCATTTAGTATCAAAATAACACTTAAGTAAAATGAATAATAGCTCATTAATTACTTTTACTGAAGTTTTTTTTTTTTTTTTTT
>VXCM01005359.1:0-38858 GCA_014773175.1 Lucifuga dentata
GAAATGATTGTCAGTAACGTTACATGTATGAAAATTGAATATATTAGGCTCAAATATGCAAAATTGGTGGTATGGTCCTTTAAGACACAATAAAATGGTATCATTGCAACACAATCTTTAAAAGCGACTTTTAAAAGTTGTGTTTTTAGTGATTTTTTTTATTTTTAAGGTTTTTTTGTTGTTTTTTTTATATGCACAGAGTAGCAGAGTCTCAGAATCCGTACAGACAGAACGGTTTTGTTTACCGAGGTAGAATTCATTTCCAAAAATATATGCGTGTTATATTTGTGAGTGTTCACGTGTGTGGATTCATACATATCATACAAACATTAATTACCTCTGGCCAGGTGATGAGCCCAACCAGCTTTCCTCTTTCTGTGACGAACACAGTTTGAGTTCCAAGAAGAGCGAGGAGCTCGTGAGCCTGCAGAGACACGCAGGAAACGGTGGTTTTAACCCGCTGCATTCTCACAACTTTACTTTTCGTACAGTTTGGAATTTATTTGCCAAAAGCTGCATGTAAAAAAAAAAAAAAAAACNAAAAAAAAAAAAAAAAACTTATTAACACAAGGACAGATTTTGATTTTGTTTTTTAAATATATTTCTGCTAGCTATGATATAAATATGTTCTGCCAGGCCTGTCAATTTCCTGCTTTTTTCTGGGAAAATGTTGAATCTATAATATAACATTTCAAAGAAAATATCTCAAGAAATCAAGGTAATAAAAAAAAAAATCTTAAATATTATGATTCTGAATGTTCTAGAAAATTTGAAAAACTTCGTAAGCTCCTCCAAAAAAAAAAAAATTAAGCTATAAAAATAATAAAATGATTGGTTCTGGAAATTGATNCCTCCAAAAAAAAAAAAATTAAGCTATAAAAATAATAAAATGATTGGTTCTGGAAATTGATGAGAATTTAATCTAGAAAATATTCATTTAATCTTGTTCTTTGGAGTGAGTCATTCTCACTCAAAACCCCAAATTTTCATCCTGTCGACTAAAGCAGAGCAGCTTTGCGACAAATCAAAGCTGAGTTTAATGAAAAGTCAAATTTCTCCAACAGTCTCTACCTCCTGAACGGTGCTGTGAGGAGACAACAGGACAGAAACCGGATAAATGCAGCAAACCTCATCCAAACGTCTTTCCATAACCTGAAGAATAAAACATGTATGAAGATCATCATCTATGACGACACGTTTGAGAAATGATGATTCATGGTTGTTTGTTTACTGATGTGAGTCAGAGTTAACCAGCAATCATGAATAATCAAATTTCCCTGATTTAATGTCATAAACCAGAAGTACCAGAAGTCATAATCCTCTGTAGTCTCAAGTTAATTTTTTAAAGAAAATTCTTCAAGAAAAAAAATCCAAGCTAAAAAAAATTTGTAAAAAAAAAAAAAAAAAAATCTAAAATAAATCTTTAAAAAAATTGTCAATTTTCTACTTGATGCGGAGATATTCTGGAAATAGAAGAAAGCCTCCAAAAATAAGCAAATAATGTGTCAAAAGTATTCTTCATTCAAGAAAAAAATCCAATCTAAAAAAATTTTGTAAAAAAAAAAAAAAAATCTAAAATAAATCATAAAAAAATCTGTCAATTTTCTGCTTGATGCTATGAGAGTTTCTGGAAATAGAAGAAAGCCTCCAAAAATAAGCAAATAATGTGTAAAAACTGACTTTAAACTCCAGAGTTAATCATTTTAGATAATCCAGCACTCCGGTTCTGTTCATCCGACTCTTTTACTCTATTCAGCATTTATTTACACTAGTACCCGTTCTAAACGTGCGTGTTCAGAACGGGTCGGTCTTTATGGCGTGCGCCGCAGCCTGCCATCATTTAGTTCTGCACGTCCTCGTGAGCTAGCTCGAGAACCAGAGCACATGCTGCCGTGTCCGGAGCGTATCCTGCCGCGTGGACTACTTTTTACCAGCACAGCTCAATTTGAGAACCGCTCATCCAAACAACTTCACACGTGACGCTGCACGTCCTTGAGTCCTGATCAATAAATTGGCTGAATTTCAACTTCATACATGCTGGGTTCTAGAGATGTTGGTGCCACAGACGGACAGACAGGGATTTCTGGTTTTATAGTTAGATTCAGTGTATTTAAAGTAAAACGGTTTTCATCAGCATCAGCCGTTTACCTCCGTCTCACCGTGATGCAGGAACATCAGCAGCTCTGATCGGAGCACGAAGCCCAGGAAAACCTGCGACTCTTAGAGAGAAAGAGGAGAGGAAATCAATTTTCTTTGCCACGGTTTGGAGTGTCGCAGCTCTCTGGTGAGCTGCAAAATAATCATCAATGTGACCGCTGCTTATTTCACTGTTTTCACACTACTCAGCTCCTTATCGAGACACTTTTATCATGCTGTACGCCTGAAACGATACGTTTTTCTCTCATTTTCCTCTGAGCCCTTACGTCATGTCACATATGGATCTTTAAAGGGGATTTTTTTTGACTGAAGTTGCTTTGTGCTGATATTATCGTCAGTTTTTCCCTCAATTCCAACTTATAGATTTCTGTGAATCCTACCAAATCCATACAAAACTGGATATATTCCTGCCTTCGGGTTTTAGTTTCCACAGAGGAACGACAGGGGAAGGACGTGGGTTTACGTCAGCAATTAAAAGGGAAACTGTGGTTAGTTTGTTTTCACAATGTGCATAATAATTATAATAATTATAGAAAACCTGAATGTTCCTATCTGATCTGCTTCTGCTTTGAGGCCTTTTATTCTTTTATATTCCTGTTTAATTTTTTTAAATTTGTTTCCCACCTATGAGGATAAGATATAAGAGATAAGATTCTTTATCAGTGAAATTGAGGATTTATAAATGCTCGCTCTGCTGAGTCTCATTGATATTTGCTGGTACACTTTCTCGTTACGTGCTGAGTACGAACAGTAAACATCTTTCCTAGCAAAAACTATAAAATAATCACATGTAGAAATAAATTATCTTCATATGTCCACTACAAATTCTCAGGTCTTTTAAATATGGCGCCTCCATCTTCAGTCCGCCTTTGGCCCTAATTTGAATAATCGATGCTTTACACCCCAAAAACATTCTGGTTCTGTTCGGTATCAAAGCCTCCACATTTCCATCAGTGTTTCCATTAAGTTTTCATCGTGTCACAGAAGTAATAGATTTTTTCAGGTCCTGCTAGTTTCAGGTTCTGAACTGGAACTTTTTTTTTGTTTGTTTTTTGTTCCAAGTCAATTTATTTGCGGTTTAACCCTCTGAAGTCTAAAATTCTGTTGATTAATTTTTTTTGAGATTTCCCTTCATTTTGTAGAATATAATCAAGTAGAAAATTGACGGCTTTTTATAGTTTATTTTAGACTTTTTTGCTAAATTCTTTCAGATTGGATTTTTTTTCAAGAATGAAGAATTTTCTAGAAAAATATTTGAGATTCCAGAGGGTTAAATGCTCCTAACGGTTCCAGATTTAGTTCGCAAACCAAAAAAACTGAGTCAAAATACACACACCCGGCGAGTCGACCACAGGGATTTGTGTGTGAGTGCTGCTGTCGACGACATGCTGAACCTCTGCTGGTCCAGCTGCTTTCTGAAGGTACACAGATCCACCAGATCCATCAGATCCACCAGATCCACGTGATAGCAGCTGCCTGAGTGGTGTCGAGGAAATCCTGCAGGAAGAAGGAGCAGGTCACACCAAAGCAGCCGTGATGCTGAAACGTTTTCTCTGGCGAACACGTTTGTCGGAGCGTTTGAAGCCGTTTGAGCTGAAGGCCGTCGAGGCGACCAGCAGGCGTGATGATGTTTGTTTTCTGTCTGTCGACGTGGCGAACGGCCGTCAGGATCTGCTGATTCCTGCCGTCACAGAGGAAGTAACTTCTGTTCTAAATCATATGTTGGGTTCATTTCATCAGCAGGGAGCATTTTCTAGGCAATGCTGTGAAATAAGACTGAACATCTGGTAACGAAGCACCTGCTAACATTCAAACCAATTCAAATATTTATATTAAATATATGTTATATGTTATATATTATTAATATAATCATAACACGAGTCATCAATGATGAAAAAAATGATGGCTCAAAATTGGAAATGTCAAAATATCCCTTATGAACTTCTTTTAAAGTTAAAGGAGCATACCGGTGATTTTGCACCACATACCCATTACTGACAACCATTTCCCCAAAACATGCTACTTTAGCGATAGATATTAGAATTGTTTTTCCTACAATCTAGACTGCCATTGGTTTCAGGATTCCATTATGCTGTTATTACAGTCAGCTTGTTGAGGCTTTAAACACACTTGAGATAATTAAATCATCACGGCGAACATGTCGTCCTTATTTTTTGTTGAAGTTATTTAATTTAACTGGTCCGACATGGAGTTGCATGGAGAAAAATATGGAGGAAAATATAAATATCCACCTGAACTTAATCGTGTCTGCACCCCACAGTGGGCGGAACCGTCACACTGATGGGCGTGTCTGACCTTGGGAATAAATGCCGCTACTTGTTCCTGCTACATTTAGAACCAACAAATCCTTTTGGATTAACAGAGAAGCGTCTTCAAGCTTTGTCAGTGATTTAACTTCAGATTGCTAGCTGTCTTTCCTGGTGATGAACCTTCACAGACATCTCAAAAACTGGAATTCTCTTTACGCCACTCCATGCCAGTAGGGGGCGCAAAATGGCCATGAGATGTATGTTATCAGAGGCAGGTGTTGAAAGATGCTTACCATCGATGGAGAGAGGAGTTGGCTGTAGCTATAACTTATTTAGAAGTAAAAAGTAAAGCAAAGATGACAGAGGAGATGTTTCATTCATCCTAAAGATGGAGAATTTTCTGTTTTGAGTTTAGACGTGTTGCTACAACAGCTAACCAGCCGTGTATGTTTGGACCAGTTATCAGTCTGAATCACTGCATCATGAGTCTTTTTGCCCTAAAACTTCTACTTTGTGTGAGGTGTCCTCTGTTTTTACTCACCGGGGACAGGCCTTCGTTAGAGACGGCAGGTGTGGAAGCCTCTTGCTGTTAGAGACAGCATCATAGAAAGACGGACGATGGCCAAAGCGAGCCACGGCGTTGGCCAGTAGTGTGGCGAGCAGGACGGGCACGGCGTGGCTGAACTGGCCGGTTAACTCTAAAGCCAGAAGAGCCGGAGACAAAGAGTGTGTCACCGCTCCAGAAAAGGCTGCTGCACCTACAAAAACAGAAATCATGATTATGATGATACACGCGTGTTTACTACATGTTTTATCAAGCAGCAGAATGGAGTAATCAGTGATGTGTACTGTATCTTCTGATATGATGTATGTTGATGAATAACACACAAGGTTTTAACACAAATTGATCCATGCTATAGCTATTTTTCCGAATTTTGAAATACTATAAGCCGAATTTTTTTTTTTGTTTTTTTTTAAATCAAATTTCACAACGCAAATCAGGGGTCAGCTTATAGACGAGAAATTCAGATCAGATCCCAGAGAAGGAAATTTCCAGGTGTAGAAATACTACCATTACCACTACCCATGAAAATAGTTTAATCATACCTTAGAATGATGTATTTCCTGACTAAACATCTTATTCAGCACATTTAGCAGCGGCCAGTAAGCCGTGATCCATCAGTTACAGTAATCAGCTGCTGAAATAAATATCATGTTTACCGGTACGTGGATTATTTTCAGAAAATCACAGGAATACTATGACAATACCCAGAAACACAGGTAATTTGCTAAACTAATAAATTGATGGAACAACATCAGGGGGGTTGGCTTATATGTGGGTTTCTTTAAAAATATAAAATTGCAGGTCAAAATCAGCTTATAGTTCAGTATATACAGTAAGTTATATCCTGTCTTGAATACTTGATTGAATGAAGACGATCAGATTAACAGAAAAAAACACACACTAACTACACACTAACTACACAGCACCATGATAACTCATAAAGCTTCCATTGTGTGAGTTAATGCACCGATACTATAACAACGCTTTGCTGTAAGACGTGTTTAAGGGAAAAGTCAATAAACGTTAATAAGCTGCAAGACGTTTAAGACCCACAACTTCTGCTGCTTCCTCTGGTGTCAAAGCAAAATGGACGAGTCAAACTGGAAAGAAAACCTAAATTCTCTGCTTTAGGCGGTAAAGATGAATACTGAAAACTACAAAAAAAGATCTGGGGAAAATATATCAATCTGTCAATAAGGACAGAGTCTTTAGAGTGTCAAAAACGATGGAAAGACAAAAAAAAAAATAATTAAATGGTTGAGAAGAAGAAGTCACTACCAGGTATCAGCACACAGAAGAGACCTGTGAGATTCAGCGTTTGAGCCTGAGAAATGGGTGAATCTATAAAATTTATTGATTCTTACCACCCGTGGGGCAAATACAATTTAAAACCCGACATGCAAATGAGGACAAGCTGCAGTAACTTTAATGGTCTTCCGTGACTGAGGGAAGATGCTTTTATGACGCTATTTTCCCTTAATGACACGTTAAATCTGTGTTTTTTTTATTACACTTTGCTCTTAGCAGATTCAGGCATAAAAATCAGAACATCAAAGCTGGCGTGGATGATCTGCAGTTTCTACAACATTCATCAGTACATGTAAGAATCATGTAAGAAAAGACACGTCATCACTATTTCTGCAGGTCAAGTTTATCCGTTTATTTATGTAACTGATTACTTTTTTTCTTTTTCTTTGTTATACTGTCATGTCTGAAAGAAATAATCATTAAATCTACCGGCCAGCGCGTAGCCTCCAGGATTTACTGAAGCCCACTGCCAGCCTGAAGACACGTAAGCCAGTCCTTCCCCAGCCAAACGTCCCAGCGCCGCCCCTGATAAACAGAAAAATAATTAGGTCATTCCTTTGATAGAATCACATTCTGTTGAGAGGAAAACAGCAAAAAAAAAAAAAGTNAAAAAAAAAAAAAGTCGTAGGACGAGTTGAAGTTGTGGCGTTTAGAAGTGATGTGACTATTGTGCGGCGTAATGGAAAACGGAATGGAAGTCTAATAAAGGTCCTTTTCATTTCGCTCACCGTAGATAAAAACAGGCATGAAGTATCCGGCCGGCAGCGGCAGCGTGCAGGCGAGGGCCAACATCCACAGCTTTAGAACCAAAACACACACACTGTCAAATCTCTCTGTCACAGCAAATGAACAACAACAACACTACAAATGCATGGAGCAACAGAATGTGAGCAACAGCAGCAACAACTGCAGCAGTAACTGCAGCAGCAGCAACAACTGCAGCAGTAAGTGCAGCAGCAGCAACAGAGAAACTGTTGTCAGTAACATAACATGTATTTCTTGGGCTAAAACATAAAAATCAGCGTCTACATGACTGTGAAAATGTCTGCTGTCACTTAAAGGTCAAATCCCTCCTCATAATTCTGTCATCAGTAGAGATGGACGGATCTAATTAATTTGTCTACCTTCATAAGCAGAAAGACAGACAGAGAGACGTGGACAGGTTTCCCTGATGAACACCACTCCAAACATGGCTCCACTCCCACAGAGACATGCTGCGCTTCAAAGCCCCACTTCCTGCCGTCCAATAAGGACGCCAGCAGCTGCTTCATGCTGAACTGTGGAAGACATTTTTTTTAGAGCAACAGAAGTTTTTATACAGGAAACAAAGACGGGATTCTCACCTTAGAAGCCATATATCGACCAGCAGAGTGGGGAAACGTTACAGACGCAAGGAGGAACGCCACCATGCCCGAGTACAAGCCCTTCCTGATGAGAAACAGCCAAACGTATTAATGTTATAATGCCACTTTCATTATTAATGCTGCTCTCTTCCTAAATTTGCTTCAGTCTGTTACAGTGTTTTTTGATTGTTATCAGGCGTTGGTCAAAACTGAAGTCACATGATCAAAACTCTTCACACCATCAAACAGACCAGACTGAATCAGTTTTCATTACTTTCACACAAAATGCATCAATAACCACATTTTCCAAAATCCATCAACTCTTTTCTCATTCATATCCTTCACCTGCAGAACACCTGACATCTGCAGCACATTTTAACACGCTAACACGCTGTTTTCAAACTGTTAAATACAGGGTGTCCCATAAAATGTATACACACTTTGAATGATTATAAGTATGTTTATTAAGATATATCCAGGTTTTATAATCCAATTTCAGGATTTTTTTTTCAACTTTTTATTTTTCATAAGTACAGTAAATTACGATTTGAAGGAAACTGCTGCATTTCTGATTCATTCTTATTACATACATACTGACGTGTTACATACATGACTTTAGTACAGTCAATGAAGTGAAAAGGTGTTATTCTATAATGAAATACTGATTTATGTGAAAAATCATTCAAAGATAAAAGTTCATCATGTATGTAATGTACCCTGTTGGTGTTTTTTAGGTTAGCATGTTATGCTTTGTGAGTGAGAATTATTGCCTGTTTTAAGGTGGAATTAACTTATTCTGAGTCATGTATGACGTGTTTTGGTGGTCTTAGTGAGTTTTAGAGGTCAGATGAACGTTAGGATGCATGTTGTGATGCAGCTTGTATGAAGAGTTTTGAAAAAGTGGCTTCAGTATTGATGCTCATTAGCAATCAAACAAAAAAAAATGTCATGTTCACGTGTTTGCTAAAAGCTAAAATCAATAACTCTGAATATCAAAGGAGACATGAGTGGTGTGTGTGTGTGTGTGTGTTAAACTGGGTTAAAATGCAGTTTTTTTTTTATTTTGAATGAACTTCTTCAAAGCGATGCTGCGCCTCACTTCTGTCTTGTTTTATTTTAAGTTTTTTATAAAAGTGTTTTTCGGGCTGGGTTAGCTTTAACCCGGTCACGTTTATACAGCAGTGTACCGTATACTTTATTTTGCATGAAGGAGATATGTTTCTAATGAAGTGATATATATTTTATTGAAAATTTGAGTAATTCTCACATTCAGGTGATGTTGAGAGTGATTTTGTTAATTATTTCAGCTTCATTTTACTTTTGCACGTGATATGTCAAGATAGCTAAGTCTTTTGAGAAACCATATGAATGCTTAGTTATTCTCATACATGATTATTTTTGTATGAAATGTTACACACACATAAAACCCTGCTGCTTGTGTGTGTGCTCTGATTCTGCCCTCTTCTACTTTTCACAGAATAAATTTCCAAACCCTGAACTGTATCCTGAGTATTCTTCCACCTGTACGACACAACCGTGTCATGTCTGCTACATGTGTGTGCACGTGTAGTATGAAAGGATTAGTACGGATCCCGTTACAGTTCAGCATGATGTTATATTTCAGTTGCTGCCTCATGATAATATTCCCAGAACTGCAATTAAATCCATAATAATGCGTTTAATGCATAATGATGTGTTTGAGTCATGCTAGAAGTTTTGAAATGAACGTAGTGTTCATGAATGTTACATGTTTGTGTGCAGGATCAAAGCTAATGATGGGAACATGGAGAAACGTGATTATCTAACAGGACAAAACATAATATTCTGTTCTTGAACCCTCTGAAGTCTAAAGTCACTTTTGACACATTATTTGCTGATTTTTGAGACTTTCTTCTACGTCCACAATCTCAGAGCATCAAGCAGGCGGCGCGGTGGTTAGACTGTTGCCTCATAGTAAGAAGGTTGTGGGTTTGATTCCCGGCCGGGGCAGGGCCTTTCTGTGTGGAGTTAGCATGTTCTCCCTGTGTTTGTGTGGGTTTCCATCATAAAAACATGTACAGGTTGTGTGTGTTGTATGTTAGGATCTCCTTGAAAACCAGATGCGACATCTCAGGATTTTATCCTAATAAAAAAAAAAAAGTAGAAAATTGACAATTTTTTTGTGATATCTATCTATCTATCTATCTATCTATGCAGTGGGGTCCAAAAGTCTGAGACCACTGTAAAAATGCTTCTATTCTGCATTCTTTTTGAATTTAATACAAGATTTTTCATTACAACTGATAATATCATCTTAACAATTAGAGTGAAAAGTTGAATCTTTGAAAAATGTCCATGAATGTCAGAATATCTTAGTATTTGGTACGAATGTCAGAATATCTTAGTATTTGGTACGCCTCCCTTTAGCTTTAATGACAGCATCATGGACTCCACACGTCTGTAAAAACCTGATGAGCCAAGTTATCCAGCATGATGCGCTGATGTTCCACAGAGCTTCCTGTGATGTCAGACTTTCTGATTATTTCCACATTTACATGGAAAACAGCACAGATTTTACATGTGGTCTCNTTTTTTTTTTTTTGCTAAATTTTTTTTTGATTGATTATTTTTTTCTTGAATGAAGAATTTTCTTTAAAAAATTGATCTGAGACTCCAGAGGCTTAAAGAATCGGTCAGATGACTCATTACTGCATCAGACTGCGTTCAGACTCTCACTCGGTCGTCAGCATCGTGACGAGCGGCGTGGTTTTGGCGGCGTGTAGGATCCACCAATGGCAGAAGAGGAAGCAGCAGCTCACGGCTCCACACAGCAGCCTGTGTTCAGACAGCAAGACCAGCAGCTTCACTTAACAGAAACAGACTATCAGAAGTCATTACAGTGGAAGCAGCAGAAGGCCAGGAAATGATTGTTATAAAAAAAAAAAGGTTTTCTCATGATGAATATGAATTTTCAGATTTAAGATAATAGATGCAGATTCTCACCCCAGCAAAGCAAACAGTAGAATCTCCAGCGGGTAGAAAGGTAAAACGTTTGGGAAATTAGTTTTGAACAAGGCCTGAAGAGTCTCTGTGGACACGAAACAAATTGGAGTCATTTCTCCAGTTTCTCCCAAATCTAATCAGCCCTTGCTTTTATTGCACTGAGATTTTATTTAAATTTAGACCGCCAGTTTAAATGTCTCTGCCAATTCCCCCAAAACTCCACGTTTCCACTCATTGTCATGACAGATAATGAGAAGGCCGTCCCTCGCTCACAGGCAACATGACCCAAGCATTCGATTAATATTTACAGAAAAAAAAGAGTTCAATCTTTCTGACCTGGAGAAAAAATAATAATCTGCAAAATGTGTGGGGTCATGTGGTGAATCTGGGGGTCGTTACCTCCATCTCCACTCCACACAGAGAACAGGTGAAAGGTCAAAGCGCCGCAGACCGCTGAGAAGAAACAAGGGCAGTAATCTCTCAGAGCAAAGTGAGAACTCATCACCTCCATGCTGAACAGCACACCTGCAGCAGAGGAAATGTGTCAAGTTCAGAGGATCAATCAAATCAAAGGCAGAGAGGAATCAAGCAGACAAGTGTGAGAGCGGCAGATGAGCAGATAGATAGAAATCAGGGATTCCTAATGCTGAATCTTTGGTAAATGACATTTGATAAGCTGCTGTGTGACCTGCTTCTCTCACCACTGATAGGAGCACCGAAGCAGCTGGCGACCCCCACCGCAGCAGCTACAACCTGCATCTCTCCTGCTGATTTCTCCTGGAAGAAAGAGACTCTGTGATCTTCTGTCGCTTTTTTAGATTTCTGTATCTTAACGTTCTGGAGTCTCAATTAAATTTTTCCAAAAAAATTCTTCATTCAAGAAAAAATATCCAATCTAACCGTATTTAGCGAAACAAATACAATAAATCATAAAAAAAAAGGTTGTCAATTTTCCACTTGATTCTATAAGATGGTAGAAAATAAAAGAAAGTCTCCAAAAAATCAGCAAACAGTGTGTCAAAAGTGACTTTAGACTCCAGAGAGTTAAAGAAGGTCCAACTGTTCCGTATATTCACACCTCAGGACAGCTCTCACTTTCCCCAGCCACATTTTTTTTTTATTATTACAATTGCCTGTTGTTCTAAATATTCTGACTGGAGAAAAATCAAAAAGAGCTGGTTAATTAATGAGATTAAAATATGATTTTCCTTCTTTATGCTGTCAAAGCTCCACTGAGCATCAATCAAAACAACATTCAGAACAGCAGAAAGAAGAGTTCCATTTAAAAAAAAACAAAAATTACTGTATTTATTTATGTAGTAAATTTTAAGTTCCCTTTCCTCCCCTGGTTTTAGCCTTTAATTCCTTTGTAAAAATGAATTTATTTATGAATATTTTGCATGTAAAGATATAGAGGTGGGGAAAGTAAGTGTAGTTTTGAAAACGTCCACCGGAGGGCGCTGTGAGCTTCAGCAGGCCGTGCGCAGCGGGAAGAGAAGACAAAGAAGATGCAAGGTGCCGCGTTTACTCCTTCACTGTGTGACGGTAAATCTCTCCAGTGTGTTTTATTATCTTATATAGATGTTAAATGACCGGTAGAATTAACATACATCATATATTGTCTTGTTGAATGCTAACAGATTGTTCTCATTAAAGCCAGACGGGTGAATGGCCTTTTGCTGTTAGCTAAGTTAGCTCAGGAACCCGCTAGCATATGTGAATCTCTTAAAGGACCAGACCAGTGATTTTGTTGTTGTTAAGCCCATAAAAGTTATGTTACTGACAGTGTTAATTTGATTTTTAATTTGATTTTTAGAGCAAATCCAGATTGGGATGTGGATCCAGGTTTTTTTTTTTCTCACTTTACATAATATTGTAAGAGCGTTTTGTTGGACATTTTGCCTATTTCTCGAAAAGACACCAATTTTAATCAAAAAAAAAAAGAAAAAACCTAACAGGTGAGATTGAGACAGATTCAGATATTGGAACAGATCTAGATATTTGCTTAGACAGGGTTCATATTTAGGGCATCACTGTATAAACTATTAAGGCTAGAAAAATGCAGCTATCATCAATGTGTAGCTAAGACGATAAAGCAGTTTTGGCATATTTTCAACAGTTATGGATATAGATCCATAACAAGATGTTTGAAAGTAGTTTGCATGATAAATCTGGTGGTAAAAATCTGGATTTATATTGACAAGAAAGAAAAAAGAAAGCAAAATTAGAGACTGTTTTGCCTTGGTGGAGCTATGAGCTGATGCATTTTGAGAAACACTACTTATTATGATTTCTACTAATACGCTACTTATTTTTAGACTTTATTTAAATATTTACTGCACTAAACTCTGCCAAAGACTGAGCACTATTGTCACACTTTGACTTACACTACTTGTATTTAGGGTCAGTGCATTCAGTGCAATTCAGTAAATGTACAATATTATCTGCTGCTTATGAACATGAACTCAGAAGATTTTATATATTTATATACTATTTTTTTAGACTTTTTATCTACATATTTGCCATTGGATAAATTTGTCCTCCCTGTTTGATTATTTGGTTGGGCACTTTTACTTTGTTTGATTATGTGTGAATGTATTGTCGAGGATCGTCACAAATTTCGTTGTCATGCATTGACAATAAAAACGTTCTGATTCTGATGATGTCATGTATAATATGAATTCACCTCATTAAGGTTCACATAAAACTATAACACAGTACTCCTGTGTATCTACCTGCTTGCTGGTTTGTATGAGTGTGCAGAGATTGCTCAGGTAGACTCCCAGCATGGTGGAAAGGTGCACAAAGGGACCCTGGAAGTGAGAGTCAGATGACAGAAAACTCTGTTCAGAGCTCAGAATCAGACAGAGTGAAAGAACAGTTGCATGTTGTGAATGAAAAGCAGGTTTTCAGAGAACTAAAAATCAAACTCTCATACCACTTTTCCCAGGAAGACGGTGCTGCCGGCTGCCAGCGTGCAGATAAGACCCAGGAACTTGGTAAACATGTTGGTAAGAGACAAGTAATGAGGCATTTTAATCCCGGCCAGCATGGTTCTTACCTCCGGTACTCCAGAGCCTGAGGAAAGAGGAAACAATCCCAAAAAGAATCCAGGTAAGCAGCCAAGGAGTCAACAAAAACTGTTTTCTAATTAAAATATACTTTTTTTAATTAAAGAGAGGAGAAAACTGATTTACGAGCTGAAAGTGAAGCTTAATGCATCATGGATCCTTGTTTTGGAATTACAGCGTGAACTGAGGCTTTCTGTGAGACGGATAAGATCATGCTTGACTTTTCACACTAACTCCTCTCTACCTCACACGCTCCATTCTGATATCATACTTGGCTTTTTACCCCAATGCTATTTACCGCATAAAGGAAAATAAGAAAGGCAGTAGGGAAAAATCTAAATATCTGCTGATTATCATCTCCTAATAATCCTTGTGTGGTGCTGAAGATGGAAGCCCACATGATGTGTTTGCAGATTGGACTGAAATCTGTAAAAAAACATTCTGAGTGGCGGAGCTGATTATAACTGTCCCTGTGTAGATTTCCTGGAAATTAAAGCCCGGGAAATAACATTTGGGACCGCTGTGGTCACCATGGCAACTATGAGGAAATAGCCGTTGATAGCTGCCAACTAAAATACAGGCTTATACCTCATAATTTCAAATAATGAATAATGCATGAATGACAAAATGGAGCCATTTACATTGTTCACTTACAGTATTTTACAGTATTTATTTGCTTGTTTTCCCTACAGAAAATAAATACTGTGTATAGAAAATCTAAGTAGTTTATATTAGAGATGTAAATTTTGGAACTTTGAAACTCTGAACTTTGATGCACAAACTACTTGCAGAAGCTTTTTACCACAGCAGGTATTAAAACGTGTTGATGTGAAAGTCAGAACCGAACGTGTGATCGATGCAGATGACAACAGATAAACAGAATTAATGACTAATGATCATTTATAATTAAAGTAGATATAAACCAGTGCATGGCGATTTATTTTTTATTCATATTTTCATTGGGTTGGGCAGCACTTTGCTAACTGTTGCTGCGTGGAGTTTGCATGTTCTCCTCGTGTCTGCGTGGATTTTCTCCAGGTGTTCCGGTTTCCTCCCATCTCCAAAAACATGCAGATTAAGTGAATCAGAAGCTCTAAAATCGCCCGTAGACGTGAATGAGTCTGTCTGGGTGCGTCTGCCTCTTATGCAGTGACCACTGGGATAAACTCCAGTCCTCCTTACGCAGAATAAGTGGGTTTTGAGAATAGATCGATGGGTTTCACTGGGTTTTGCTGCAGGATATTACATCGCTTATGTGTTTGAATGACAATGATTTGCTGATC
The DNA here is from genome assembly GCA_014773175.1 of Lucifuga dentata. Classification (NCBI taxonomy): domain Eukaryota; kingdom Metazoa; phylum Chordata; class Actinopteri; order Ophidiiformes; family Bythitidae; genus Lucifuga; species Lucifuga dentata. The sequence goes on from VXCM01005359.1 coordinate 14,980, forward strand.
ATCGTCTGATCTTTCTCATTATTTCAACAATTCATAAGAAGTTAAAATGGTTTCATTTCTCTATTATTTGATGGAAGGGGTCAGTTTTTAAACCACTGGACCAGGAAGTGATGACGCTCAAAACTTCCACAGGTTTTTGCCAGGCTGAGCGTCACGTCAGTCACATGACTGGTGTTTCAGTAAAACACCAGTCTATAGACCCAGAGACTTGTTCATTATTGATCCAGTGCTTGAAGTGGACAGAAAAGGTGTTTGTAATCCCTTATCCGTGTGCTGTCACAGGGACAGCCGAAAGGAAAAGAAGATCCGTGTGCTGTCACATCGAGTCGNGGGGGGGGGGGGGGGTCTCAGAAAATCTCCCTTATTTTTAAAGCTGAATGTTGACAGATATGTACTGAGTTCACAGTAATTTTGTTTTATTTATAATGTGTGGCTCTTTAACCATGAGAATGAAATTTTATTGGCCCCCATTCTCATCAAAGTTGCCCATCCCTGTATAAATATATGTATTTATATAAAAATCATGGTACTGGGGAGTACCGCCCACTTCAAGCACTGGATTGATCTTGGCAGCCAATGAGCAAATTCAGTAAAGTCAAAGTGTTTTCATTATTTTATTATTACCAGACTTTCTTTAAACGCCGCTGAGTCCAGTTTTATGCTTTAAATTAAACTAAGTGAGGTTTTTTCTGCCTCCAGAAAAATGTAAAAGTAAAATCTGAGATCACTTTTGTTTGGCAGACCTGCGGAGAACGGGCAGATGTTATGGGAGAAGGACGACGCGACAGCACAGAGGCATGCTGGGTAAAGTGTCCAGCAGAGGAACTGCAGCAGATAGTTGCCTTCCAGCTTCATGTAGAGCCACAGGTGAGCTACGATGGAGAGAAAATCATTAACCATCGATGTCCTTCACGCCTGTGTGTGTGTGTGTGTGTGTGTGTGTGTGTGTGCATACCTCTTATCAGCTTTGTTACACTGAGGTCCATGAGGAAGCTGAGGATGGCGGTCAGGATGCCTAAAGCGGCGTAACCGTACCACTCCATGCCGCACACTTTTCCCATGACACACCTCAGCCTCAGCAGGAACTCTGTGCACATGAACATGTTAAACCCGCCTGAAGTGTTATTATTACCAAGACATGTATGAGCAGAAAATATAATGAATACCACTTACAGAAAATGGCTGTAAAAACACCAGGAGAGATTCTTTTGGGGTTCTGCAGGAATATTTTTTGGTTCATTTTTGATGCTGTTAATAGATGTTCCAGCTGGGAGACGTTACAGGAAATCAACCAGATTGGCTGGAAATGTACTGATCTCAGTTTGGAATATAGTTTGTGTCAGAAGCAAAGAGTAATAGCAGACATGACATAAAAATCACGTTTAAATGGAGGTTATTTAAAGAGACCACAACCAGCACACTAAAATATACCCACAAAACCTCTGAGATGTATAAACGGCAGCATATGTGCAGAGTGTGAAATAACACTCATAAATCATGCTGATTTATCCTGAATAAGAGTAAAACTATTCTGGAATTTAAAAAATAGGAGTTCATTTGCAAAAGCAGATGAAGTCTTGTGTTTTTTTAAAGAATTTTAAAAGTATATTTATAGTGGGAATTCCAGGTAATATGAATAAAATAATATGTTCTGTTTAATAAGTTTGATTTTTTTTTTTTTTTTTTTTTTTTTTTTACATACACTCAGCATTCTGTTTTGTAAATCAACTAATATAATACATTATGGTATAAAATCATTTTAAGTTTTTCATTAAAGTCTCATTGATATCTTACGTGTTACTTATACCGATTATGTTGTCCTTTACCTCAACATTAACCCCTTAATTTTTAGATTGAAGAACAAATAAAACTTCACAGATTTGATGAAGACTGGTCCATAAATAGCTGCTCTACTGGTCAAACCCTAATGATTTTCCACTTAGTCTGACCTTTGACCCATGCACGGGACCGTCGACACGGTTTCCACGCTTCAGCGAGCAGCGGACTGTCATTATGGGATGTCTTCCATTGATGGTCTTCCTCTCGGTTGTTCTGTCCTCCTCCTCTTTCACTCCCAGGATCTTCGTCCAGGCTCATTTTGACCTGAAATATTTGTGAAATTTTGATTATTATTAGTCTTAACAAATAATGTATGTGAGGATCAAATCAAAAATGAAGGTTTGTCATATAGAAGCTAATGCTAGTTCAGAATAGTCTTCAGTTCTAGAAGTATTACTGTAGACTGACCTGCTGCTGCGCGTGGCGTGTTGGATGTGTGCGTGTTAGTGGGCTGGCAGCAAAACTGACCTCTGCAAAGGAATTATTAAGGTTATGGAGCGGTCATGGTTGGGAAGGTAGGTAATATTAACTCTTATTGCCCTTCATGGGTTTTTATTGCAGATCTTGGTCAAAGCTTATGAGACACACTTCCATGCTTCTCAGGTTTAATAGACTTTTGGTGATATTAAGAAATATACCGCAGACAAAATGCGTATCATTTAGAGCCGTACTGTATCATATCATTTGAGGTGATACCAGTATAATTTTTTTTTCTAATAAAAATTGGTCAATATCAACGATGTGTTAATGAATTTTCACATCATTTGGAACAAGAACAAACAAAGCAAGCATTAAAATAGCGGGTCAGCGCCTAAAAAGGGAGCTTTACCTCTGTTTAAAAATGATTCGGCAGCAATGCTAACTGGCTAACAGCCAAAGTTGGGAACAAATTTGTTTTACTACAGGCACCCGGGTGAATACCAAGAAAGTCATAAGGCATGAGGAGGAGAAACAGCAGATTTACAACACGAACCAGACAAGTGATGCCGGCTCAGCCAAGCATAGCTGGAGCGTTAGCTAGCTGAAAAAGCGAATTAGCAAAAGGTGTTAGTCTAGCTGCTGTGTTAACACTTTTTGTTAATTAGTTGAGTTTCAGTTTCTGAGTTCTTCTCTTCGATCATGGGCTTGTGGTGGATTTGGACTTAAAAGTGTGTTTATATCTATTTAGCCTCTCTTTATTCAATAGCGTGATAGAGGCTATTTAGCACTAGAGGCTAATCCGTCCGGTTCCAAACAGGCACGTTTGAACGGAGGCGGGCAGGCCGGGCTTTATGATGTGTGCCGCAGCCTGCCATAATTTTGTTGTGCACATCCTCGTGAGCTAGCTTTGTTTGCAGTGGTCGTGTAATGGAGCGTATCCTGCCGCTTGGACTACTTTTTACTGGCACAGCTCAATTTGAGAACCACTCATCCAAACAACTTCACACGCAACACTNGACTACTTTTTACTGGCACAGCTCAATTTGAGAACCACTCATCCAAACAACTTCACACGCAACACTACACGTCCTTGGGTCCTGAGCAATAAACCTGCTGAATTTCAACTTCTTAGGGTGCCGGGTTCTGGAGAAGTTGGTGCCACAGAGATTTGTAACTTTATAGTTAGATGAAATACAGATGACTTTGCTGTGACTTTCCTTAAAAAGGTTATTTATTCCTTCTTTTGAAAAACCCCAGAGACCTGGAGGAGACGTCCAACCTGAAATAACTCTGAAGGTCCAGCACTTTGTTAAATGAAGTGTGAAAATGAAGGTACACACACACACACACTTGTCCAGAGTTAATGTTTATTTTCTTATTCAAACCACAGCCTCACCTTCCCTTTGGGCTTTAAGCGCTCGTGTTATTTTAGAGATTTGAGATCTTTTTCTGTGGGTGTCAATAATACACACATACACACATTCAAGGACACTAAATTAATGTACACACATTCTGGTTTTGCCAATGTAAAAACTTGTTTCCATGGAAACAGCACTCTGTAGGTACATTACTCTTTTGAGAAGTTTCTCTGCAGGCAAATATTTGAAATCATACAAAAATTATTGATATGAATAATTCAACTTTCTGGTGTTAATTCAGTGGATGGATGGATGATGGATGGATGGGTGGATTATGGATGGATGGGTGGATGGATGATGGATGGATGGGTGGATTAATGGATGGATGGGTGGATGGATAATGGATTAATGGATGGATGGATGGATGAATGGATGGATGGATGGATGGATGATGGATTAATGGATGGATGGATGGATGGATTAATGGATGGATGGATGGATGGATGGATGATGGATGGATGGATGGATGGATGGATGGATTAATGGATGGATGGATGGATGGATGAATGGATGGATGGATGGATGGATGGATGGATGGATGGGAAACTGTAAAACTTATGGAATAATATGAATGATTACTGGAAATGATTGTAATATCAGCTCATCTACGTTTCGCTGAGACGTCATAAAATTCTTCTTAGATCAACATTAAAAGCAAAGAAGCAGCAACAGGCTGATCGTTCCTTCAGCTAATTAACATTAAAATATTAATTTGTCATTTAGAGCAGCTTTAACTCTATTTGTTGTGACATTACGTGTGTGTTGGTGTTTTTATATACTGTATATTTAATATGAGAATACTGTCAAAATAACAAACATACATTTTCCTTCTTCCAGGTTAGTTTTTATTTTAGTTTAGAAGTTTTTGTTTTTTCAGAGTAAATAACATATAAACACAATTTCATTTAAATACAGATTTGTTTATTTATTTATGTAGTTGATCCGAACAAATTTTGCACAAACTTCTAAAATGCATTGTTTACTGTAAGCAACAGTTCCATCATTGATTTACAAATAAATTGACAAAGCACTAATAGTAATAATAATTATTATTATTATGATTTTCATATATGTGATCAAGTGAAGTTGTATTCTCTTTATTTAAGCTCTATTTTCCTTTACAAAATGATAATTGGTGGATTTTTAGTGTTAATTAGCTGAAACTATTTATTAAATTAAATTAATTATTAAATTAAAGGGAAAATAACCAATTTGCAGATTTTCTTCTTTCAATCGAATGATGAAACCTTTTAACATAAAGTAGATTTCAGTTCAAAGGTCATGCAGACATTGAATGGAGCCTGATGGTGAATGTTGTATAAAACTTCATTTACATAATCTGAAGATGTGAGATTTATTCTACTTATATAAATATAAAATAAGTCATCAGACGACCTTCCAGCCTGTCTGCGTCGTTATGTAACACACAGCAGCTGAAGCTGTGTGTGTGTGTGTGTGTGTGTGTGTGTGTGTGTGTTTCAGTGTTCTATGTCGGCAGATAGGAATGCACACACACACACACACACAAAGGTGACTCAATGTCACTGTGAGACAAACAGGCCTCTGGATCAGACTCAGTTTTCCTCTTATCTGTCTGTGAGACTTTATTAATGTTTTATCTTTATTATGTAAAGTAAAATCCTCATGCTAGGCTCTATTTTTCTCCCTATTTTTCTCTTTTTTTTTTTTTTTTTTTTTNTTTTTTTTTTTTTTTTTTTGCCCATTAACACTTTTTAACTCTGGAGTCTCAAATATTTTCTTCATTCTTGGGAAAAAAAAATTTAATTAATTAAAATAAAAAAAATAAAAAATAAATTATAAAAAAATTGTCAATTTTCTGCTTGATTCTAGACTATTCTAGAAGATGAAGGAAAGTCTCCAAACATCAGCGATGACTTTAGACTCCAGGCCGTCAACCTGTGCCATCTTTCCCTATTGATTACTGATTAACAATATTGATTATTGATAGAGACATGAGCAAACTAACAGAACTATTTGCTTTTCTTGCCCATCTTTGATAACATTTTTTTGGATGATTTTTGCCTGATTTAAAATAATAAACATCTGAAACATTTGTTTTAGGAAGGATGTTAAATTTTGTCCGTTTCTTCCTTGTGAAACAGGGACTCTGCCGTTTATCTGGGTTTATGATGCTGAGTTCAGCTCAGTTTCTCTGGAATCAGCAGATCTGTGAATCATCTACATTTATGTACTTTACCAACTAGAGCTGCTGTTTCTGACATTAACTTTCAGTGTTCTAGTTTTTCTGGCTTCATTTTTAAATTCTTTTTTTTTTTTTTTTAAACCNTTTTAAACCTCCCACCACCTTCCCCTCTCTTTCCTTTCTCTCCTTTATCTCGTCTCTCTTATCACCTCTCATTCTGACTTTCTCTCATCTTTTCAGCTCTCGTCAGCCATGATTGGCTCATCCTCTCTCCACTGAACTTTCCTGCACTCCTCTTTCCTCTTTCACTCTCTCTGGTTTTCAAGTAACAGCCTACAAAGAGCGATTGATTGAAGCTTAAAGGACCATACCGGTGATTTTGCATGTTTAAGTGAATAAATACAAGTTACATTACTGCCAAACATTTTCCAAAACATAAAACTGTATTTTAGTTTTCTCGTTATTTTTGACAAATTCTTAAACTTTCAAAACCAAATCTGTCAGGTGATACACCCACCTTAAAATTCAGTGTTTCGTTGCTAACACACGTGTCCAAACGTAGAATGGATGTTCATTTTTAATTTCTCTGTAAAAGCCATCTTCTCCAGGCTCTATATTTCCAGGCAGAGAAGTACATTTTCATCTGTGTAGCTCTTTGGACAGGTTAAATAAAGTTATTAATTTAGACAGACCACATCATAAATCCAGGTAATAAAAGGTTCATTAATGTTTTTCCTGCCATTCTAAGTTCATTTTTTATGAAACATTGAGAGATGATCAAACATTTAAAACAAAAAGCTTCTCCAACCATGACAAATCTAAATTTTAATAGCATACTGGAATGAACAATTCTAAAATGTACCAGTAGTTTGTTTAAGGAAATGGTTGTCAGTAATATAACCTGCATGCGGGTTGTGTATATATAGGGTTTAAACATGCAGAACTACCGGTATGCTCCTTTAACTCATGGGTTGTGCTTGGTACTGATATCAGTTTTGATCTTAAACATTCTGTGACTTTTATTCTGTCTGAATGTTTTTTTTTTTTAATACCATTTCCTGAGCANTAAACATTCTGTGACTTTTATTCTGTCTGAATGTTTTTTTTTTTTAATACCATTTCCTGAGCAAAAATCACTATAAAATAGTTTTGAGGGTCTGAGAGAATATAAGAAACGGTTCTAATCGGTTATACTGCAAATGCTGAAATAGTGGGCGGGGCCTTTATTTCCCTCAGCTGCACAGAGAAGCAGGCAGGCCTTTATTTCTAATTTTAAGCTATACTGTATAATCTCCATGCTTCTCATCAAAGCTATGTTTTAAAGTCCTTCAGTTTTCCTGTAGAATGATCTGGGAAGGATGAGTGCTGACAGTGTAACGGCTGTTTATGATGTGTGGCGTGAAGCGAAACAGAAACTAAAGCCTCGTAGCGGCTTTCAGCGTGTCCCACCTCTGGTGGACAAACCCATAACTGCATAAAACACGCCACAAGGGAGAAGCATGTCAGTATGAACACGCCTCCAGGCAGCTTTTATAAAGGTCATTTTCATCCACTTTACCACTTTTCCGGGTTGTGATGACAGCAGAGCGTCGCTCGCTCCTCGCCGAGGACGGGCTCCATGTTTACAACTTTGTTTCACGTTGAGCCTGGCCGCCTTCAGGCTGAAGGGACGACGGCTGGAAAGGGTTTAAAGCGGNTGTTTCACGTTGAGCCTGGCTGCCTTCAGGCTGAAGGGACGACGGCTGGAAAGGGTTTAAAGCGGTTTGGTGTTTCAGACATGGCTGCTGTCATCTGGTAGCAGCAGCAGAGTCACAAATATTTGCCTGAACTAGTGACAGAAAGACACCAAACCCGCCTTTGAGTCTGGCTTTTATTTCTTCCTGCTGACTCCCCCCCAGCTATAATTAGATATCGGCCATTATTTGAATACCTTTTTTTATTAGAGCATTTAGGTAGTTGATATTTTCTGAGAAAACACCAGTTTGTATAAAAAATGCAGCTGCAATATTTGAGCTCTAATCTCCAAAACAACCACAAACTCCTGAACAAAAGGCCAGTATGGACAAACAGTATGGCTGCTGTTACTGGGGAGGAGAGGAGGTCTGAGTGTGGGGAGGCAGCGAGGTGCTGGGTTGCTGGGCTGGATTTAGACCATCAGCAGGGGGGGCTGAGCTCTAAACCGATAAGACCGGGCAGGGGGGCGTCGTTTATACTGCTGGGTAACCTTTGAAACAAATACACAAACTCTCTTTGTGCTGATGGAGTGAATTGAATTCAGATTTCACATGATTGTAATGTCTGTATAGGAGTCAATGAATAGAGAAATCGATACATCATCTATAATGCATCGTATGTGACTTATATGTTGTTTACATGCAGGTTTAGGCATCTGTAATTAAAATACAACGTCTTTTGAACATAACGTGGTCCATAAATGGATTTTAATGGATTATTTGGAGAGCAGCGAGTGTTTTGTAACGGCGTTGGCTCGTTCTCCCTCTGCAGATATTAATAACCACAAAGCAAACGCCACGACTAAGTCCTCCGCTCTGCTGACGGCTTCGTTTTGAAGCACATTCTTTCCATCTTTGTTTCACGCTTAACTTATCCTCTGAGATAAGAGGCCATTCCTCTCTCCTCTCTTCATTAAACTCAAGGTGAGAAAAGAGATTTTGTTTGTTTTCCACTGAATTATTGTGACATCTGAGGTTTGAATTCTGCGAGACTGAATTTAACAAATGAAGAAATGAGTTCAAACGAGGCTTTAAAAACATCGGACGCCTCAAATGAGACTCAGTATTGCAGCATTGAACCTCCTGCTGTGGAAACGTCAGATTCCACCTCATTAACTCTCTGAACTGTGTCAGGATCCAATTTCAGGACAAAGACACGGCGGCGAATATTAAGAAAGGAGGAAGAAAAAGAAAAAGAGGAGAACTTCACAGATGCAGCAGAGGGAATTAAAGAGAGGAGAGGAAAGCTATTTCAGGGATGGTGTGTCTGGAATGACAACTGTTGCCACTGCTCTTTCTCTACCTCTCTTTATCAAATCCCTCTCTCTCTTCCTCTCATTGCCCAGAACTTTTCCAACCACAATCTCTTCTCTCACTCTCTCTCTCTCNTCTCTCTCTCTCTCTCTCTCTCTCTCTCTCTCTCTCTCTCTCTCTCTGTCTTATGATAAATATAGCCTTTCCCAAACGTAATGAGCTGTGTATACATGTGCACACCTCCCAGCCACACAAGGGACAATATATAAGAGGAGTGAGAGAGTGGCAGTGGACAGAGAAGACGGAAAAGAGAGGAAACGCAGGGATATGTGATTTTCCTGAACGTAAACAGGAATAAACAAAGACGAAGGAAAAAAGAAGGTGAAAAGAGAGTCGTATCATTATTCCACAGGAGACAGCCAGACTCTTCTTTTTCCTCTCCTCCTTGCTGCCCAGAGCTCTCGGCCATCCATGAGTGCGACCAACTCTTCAGCCTATCGATCGGAGCGTAGTTTCCACCAGACCTCCTCATCGACCTCCTCCTCCTCCTCCTCCTCCTCTGGGAACCCATACATGGAGAAGAGCCGGGGATTGTTCGCTGAGGACTTTGGCTCCTTCATGAGGCCCGGCAGCGACGCCTTGGGCTTTTCCAGTAAGTTGGATCGTCTCATGCTGCGTTCACAGACCTCGGAAGTCGAATTTTTCCCAGTTGGAAGTTCCAACTTCCGACCTCAAACCGTTCCAGCCAAATGTCATCAAAAAAGCAGCTGAACACCAATAAATACTGTAAACTTAATTAAACTTTGTAATAAATGCTAACTAAAGTAAGGTTAGACTACAGGACTGTCTGGTTGTTTTATAATGATATTAATCACAGTGGGTATTAAACTTTGTGCAGAGAAGTAATATGAAATTATTTACACTTACGTATCAACGGCAAAGAGTTATTATACCAAATAGATAGTTACCATGGCGATATACCATGGCGACCTTTTTCTTTCAATTTCACTTAAGAAAAAATACGTTATTCGCCTTTTAGCTGATCATTTCTATTCATAAAGCTCGCTTCCACGGCGCCGCCATGTTGAGTGACGTCATGTTGAGTTTCTCAGCCAGAGCTCTGACTTTAAGTGCCGTTCCAACGCATTTTTCCAAGTAAGAAGTCAGAAAAATCTGAGTTCTGAGGTCTGNAGTGCCGTTCCAACGCATTTTTCCAAGTAAGAAGTCAGAAAAATCTGAGTTCTGAGGTCTGTGAACACAGCATCAGTTTGTGTGTGAAGGGATGAAAGTGAAAAGCAGTTTTGGCGGTAAAGATGAATGTCTGCTTTTCCTTCATAAAGTGCTTAAAATAAATTAAAATAATCCACGTACTGGTACCTGTAAACACCTCACCCGTTATGTGTTTTCAGTAATTATCCTGTACCTGAGTTGATGTGGGTCTGTCTATATGCTGGACATTCCTCCATACGGAGTTTTGGAATTCCCTCAGCCGACCCCCTGATGTTGTTCCATCAGTTTATTAGTTTAGCAAATTCCCTGTGTTTCTGGGTATTGTCATAGTATTCCTGTGATTTTCTGAAAATAATCCACGTACCGGTAAACATGATATTTATTTCAGCAGCTGATTACCGTAACTGACGGATCACGGCTTACTGGCTGCCGCTAAATGTGCTGATAAGATGTTTAGTCAGGAAATACATCATTCTAAGGTATGATTAAACTATTTTCATGGGTAGTGGTAATGGTAGTATTTCTACTCCTTGAAATTTCCTTCTCTGGGATCTGATTTGAATTTCTCATGTATAAGCCGACCCCCCATTTGCGTTGTGACATTTGGTTAAAAAAAAAAAACTCTCGGCTTATACTCGAGTATATACGGTGTGCGTGCGTGTGCGTGTAAAACCAGCACCCGCGTCACATCTCCTATAGCTCTGTGATGTGTGAAGCTGGTGTGAAGAATTCTGCTGCTGCACGTCGACACGTGAACGTGTACGTGTGACATTTGAACATCTCACGGAACACGGACTCCGTGTGCTTCCGTGTGTCAGAGAGAGAAAGAAGATTGTTTTGATACAGAGAAACCTCAGGGTGGATGCAGAACACACACACACACACACACACACACACACGCTGGGAATGCTGAACTCACTGCCAACAGCTGTGACTTCACACACTGAGTATGATGGGATGACGCCTGAGTAAGGAATGACCAGGTGGTTGCTTAGTGACAGTGCACACACACACACACACACACACACACACACACACACACACACACACACACAGAGGGAATGACGTCACGACCAAACTAACTTGCATATGTTATGTACAGGTCACACTTTCTCTCTCTCTCTCTCTCTTATGCACACACACTCTCTCTCTGTCTTACACACACATTATCTCTCTCTTTCTTACACACTCTCTGTCTTCACTCGCTCTCTCTCTCTTACACTATCTCTCTTACTGTACACATACGCTCTCTGTCTTACACACATACTATCACACTCTCTCTCTCTCTCTTTTACACACAATCTCTCTTACACACACTATCTCTGTCTTACGCACACACTATTTCTCTTTCTTGCACACTATCTCTGTATTACACTCTCTCTGTCTTACACACACACACGCACTATCTCTCTCTCTCTCTCTCTCTTGCGTGCGCTCTCTTTCTTACACACTCTGACACACACTCTCTCTGCCTTATACACTCTCTCTCTCTCACACACACACACAGTCTGGATATGGCAGCAGGTNCTCTCTCTGCCTTATACACTCTCTCTCTCTCACACACACACACAGTCTGGATATGGCAGCAGGTGTGTGTGTATCTCCTGAGGTTTGCTGAGCTCAGACACGTCAGCGCTGCATCGTTTTTATCATTTCTATCGTTTTCTCATTCCTCTTCGTTAAATAATAATTAACACATTTCCTCCTCTGAGCCAATTAAGTCGTTTATATTCACAGCAGAATCTGATCTTTTCATCCACGCACACGTCTGACTCCACATTTCTGCCTAAATCTCAGCGCATACAACAGTTACATGTTGGATAATAGTACTGCCTGCATTAGTAACCATGGTGATGTTTTCACGTTTTCCTGGCAGAAAGAGACGTGTTCTGTTTGTGTCAAAGCTTTACAGACAGAAAAACCGTGAGAAACACTTCCTGTTTATCACAGCTGCTGTTTATTTAACCTGTAAGGAGACACATATTCATAAACACGTGTGGTTGTAGCCGAGTCTGTTGTCATTACTTTAAAACCGACTCTTATCTCTAGATAACGCAGCTGTCAGACAGGTGGAGGTGTTGTTGAAATAAATATTGTTGAGGGACATTTTGACTGGAAGGTTTCTGTCGCTCGTTGGCTCAGAGCATCAAAATCTGTCATCTGCTGGAGTCCCATTGACTTCAAAGTAAAAATAAAAATCTCCCAATAACTTTAAAGGACCATACCACCCATTTTGCATGTTTGAGCCTAATATATTCAGTTTTCATACATGTCATGTTACTGACAATCATTTCCCAAAGGATAAAACTGTATTTCAGCTTTCCTGATATTTTGCTAAATCTCTTAATCTTTCAAAATCAAATATTCAAGTGATACACCCACCTTAAAAATCCATGTTTCTCCTGCTAATAGTTACACAGCCTTATGAAGTCACGGTCCTTTAAATTTTTCCATAAACGCAGGTCTTCTTTTGGGACTATATTCCCCGGTGGAGGCATACATTCACTCCACGCTTTTTATTGAGCTTAAACACTAAAATTACATAACTTCTAAAAAAACCTGAATACACGTCTTGTTGGTGATGATGGATTACCTATCCCAAGAACGTTTACAGTATCAACAAGTTGATTTTAATAGCAGAATGAACTGAAACCAATGGAGGTCTGGAAGGTAGGAAAAACATTTTTAATTCACCGTTCCAGTAGTATGCTTTGGGAAATGATTGTCAGTAACGTTACATGTATGAAAATTGAATATATTAGGCTCAAACATGCAAAATAGGTGGTATGGTCCTTTAATATGAGCCTGTAACATGTAAACAGTCACAGGTATTGAAATTTGATCTTCACTAACGAGAAGCATGAAAGAAAATGAATTAAAACTTGTTTATGAACATACATGTAGAAATACTCCAGACATTAATAATCTGTCATCTCGTGGTGCTTTCAGGTGGACCTGGAAACATCAAGACTCTCGGGGATGTGTATGAGTTCACGGTCGATGTCCGAGACTTTTCTCCTGAAGACGTCATTGTCACCACGTCCAACAACCAGATTGAAGTTCGTGCAGAAAAGGTCTGCAGCCTTTGCTTTCTTTTGGAATTGTTTCTTAATAAATCTTTTATTGATGCTTTATAGATGAATAATGAACGTTAACTTTTGGGTTGCCAGGTTGTGAAACACCACTTTGGCTGACTCACTTACTCACTTTCTAATAAGCCATCAAGTCTACAGTAATGAACTTTAAAAAGTCAGGAACAAATGGGTTCTTCAACATCTATAATCTGTCAAATCTTCAGATTTAAATAATAATAATTGGATTTTGAGCAGGTGCTCTACAGTATTTTCCAGGATGTGAGTGGTAGATTTGACCTCTGGAGGATCTTTGTGAGCTGCATGTTACACCTGCGAGGCGATGGCAGCATCACATTTGATCATGTGACCGGATTTCAATAACAATTTGTTATTGATAAAATCCTCAGGTTTTATATTTTCTCCATAAACGTTAAGTCTTAATGAATGTTTTGGTCCATAATGAGTTAAAGAGTTAAAAATAAAAACCCAAATACATTGGAGGAGGATATACACCAGACAAACCTGGCAACCCAAAGTAGTGCTTATTAATGGCTGAGTAATGATTTATAAAACATTAATAAATGGTTTATTTAACATTAACAAAGACATCTGTTTCAGCTCATATAAACTTTATAAAGTATGCTTTAACATGTAATTTTATCAAATGGGCTGAAAGAATCTGAATATCTCATCTATATTTAGTCAGAATATCTCATGTATTGTATATCCTGTCGTTGACAGCTTGCCCAGGACGGTACGGTGATGAACACATTCACCCATAAGTGCCAGCTACCTGATGACGTGGACCCCACCTCAGTGACATCATCACTGGGTGCCGAGGGGACCCTGACAGTCCGCGCACNATGACGTGGACCCCACCTCAGTGACATCATCACTGGGTGCCGAGGGGACCCTGACAGTCCGCGCACGCCGACAACCAGCCAAACACGAGCACGTACAGACCTTCCGCACGGAGATCAAAATCTAGAGAGACCCAAGTTTCTGACGTGACCCCCCGACCCCCCCATCCCATCCCATCACTTCCTGTTTCTTTGTTTCTTTTATGCTACTATTTCCTGTCTTCACTGAAATCACGCTGAGTCGACCTTGTACTCTATGAAACATGCATCTGCCTTTCAAACATACAAGCATAAAGCCATACATGCACAATACATATATACAACAGACTGAAGCACAAGGACACCACACACACACACACACACACACACACACACACACACACACACACACACATACACACACACATACACATACATATACAAGTTAATTGATCAGTTCACTATTTTACTTGTATCCACTAATATCTAATGTAATTCTAATGAATTTCACCTCTGAAATATATGAATGCTCAGTGTTATTAATAATTTATTGTATAATATTATTTGTGTGAATAAAATCTTTCTGCTTTGAGAATAAACAGCCTTTTAATTGAGAGGCAGCATGACAAATTACCAGAATCTGAGATCAATATTTTAACGTACATCATTTCCTGTAGAAAAGAAAAATTAGAAACTGGCAATAAAATCTAAAATCTTAATTTAAGGAGAGTACTCTGTTCCAATTTCCTGTTATAGTATTATTATAATATTAAACTGGTAAATGCCACATAGATCATAAACATTAATAGTTATTTTTCAGTGTCTTGTATTTTTATGTCTACGCTGTATTTTTAATTTCAAGGCAAATACACAAATTTTTGTGTTTCATCACTGAATATTGTGCATCCAGATACACAGTGGGAAATTAAAGGTGTGTGTGTGTGACCTTCAGTCAGTCAGTGAACACCTGAATGCAAACTACTAAGAAATCAATAAGACAGAGAAGCAGCACTGCTGCAGCCTTTGCTTCGATTTATTAAGCTTTTGTTTGGCTTTCAGTTGACGATGTCACAAACATTTAAAGATGTTTCATGGATAAACGCCGTGTTTAAGCCATGCTGTGATTTGATGATTTTTACCAGAGTCTTAAAATGATAAATTTACTTTGGAACTCATTCTGTAAAGAAACCAGATCTTCACACAACACAATTAGCTGATATCACTGATTTATACTGTATTATATATGTTGTATCAAAGAAAATTGAGTTTAGATTGATTTAGTATTCAGTGCATGACCACCTATATCTATATTTTATTTTTTAAATTTTTTATGATCACTTTAATAAAGCACTACCACTACCACATTGTGTTGGTACTAGTGGTGGATTGTTTAAAAATATTTTTATTTTTGAGGAATAAGGAGTACAGTTGAACAAAAAAAAAAAAAAAAAAANAAAAAAAAAAAAAAAAAAAAAGCTGATAGGTGTTAGTTCTGTATAACAAGACAATAATAACGGTGGTATGGGTATTTCTATAAGAAACTAGCAAAGTGGTCATTTAAATAAAAAAACAACATGTAGACAAGGTGAAGAAAAGTTCACAAAAATTACAGGATAAATGCAAAATTAACTTTATTAGAAATCACTGATAATTTATCCGGTTGTTCTGATTGTGGAGGATATACCAGATGAATTCATTTTAACATTTTTCAGTTTAAAAATTAATAAAATCGCCCTCAGAACGGAGACGTGGTCTAAAGTTTGATCCTTTTGCGCCATCACGCGGTTCATCAACGTGACGCCTTTTCGCGGATTAGAAATTAAGCTTCCACTGCGCATGCGCAACCATGTGACACATCCGGTCGGCCCTCTCAATCGATCAGAGAAAAGAAGATGGCGGTGGACTGAGAGAGCGGGGAAGGATTGATCACCGAATAACTCGATTGGGTTTGTTTTTCCCTACCGAGACAAACACACCGGAACACCGCCCGTTCCAGCAGTTTGAAACCAGAGAGAAACCGCGATAACAACGAGGTAATTCAGGATTTAATCTGGGTTAAAATAGCATTTTCAAACAGCAGAAAAATCCAGTGGCTGCGAAAAACAACAGGAGAAAAAGAAAGGCCAAAGGGGATGCTCCGCCATCTTGTTCCTTTCCTGCACAATGTCCAGGCACGCTAAATTAATCCCTGATAACAAAGCTACAAGGATGGAGGAATTGTAATCGATCTCTTGCACCGTCAAACCACGCTGTTAAAAGTGAAATAAGAAATATAAAAATGCTCATATTTCTTGATTACAGTGTAAATGTTCACTATTTTGACAAGTTTCTTCGTAGTCATCGGCACCTCAGTTAAATCCCAGCGTTAATGTTGGTTGTCAGAGAATAAAATAGGATATTTACTCATCTTCTGTTATATTACAACGCGTTCCTGTATATA
Organism: Lucifuga dentata; assembly: GCA_014773175.1. Classification (NCBI taxonomy): domain Eukaryota; kingdom Metazoa; phylum Chordata; class Actinopteri; order Ophidiiformes; family Bythitidae; genus Lucifuga; species Lucifuga dentata. Next base: position 31,391 of record VXCM01005359.1, read on the forward strand.
TATAAAATTTGTTTTCGTCATTTTAAGTTTAAAACTACTTGTTATCCTGATTGTTTCGTCGTAGTAACTGTAGAGGAAAATTCCCTGCAGCCATGTACAACGTGTCACTGCTAGAAATATTTCAGAAGCGAAGTGTTATTTCCGTACATTTTATATATGATAAAAATATCAAAAATTGTCATCAAACACTTATGTTCAGAAGTGTTTATGAGGATGTTGTTAAAAGTAATCTATAATATACTATTCATTTTTAACTAATTTAAAATATAACGTTCAAGCAAAAATATTATAGAATACTTGGATAAACTGCCTAATATGGTTAATAACAATAGATGATATCCCTGACGTTCAAAACAAAAAATATATATTTTTATGTTTAAAGGTGTTTTTTTTTTGTTTTTGTTTGTTTTGCAATGAGAACAGAATGTGACTTTATACAAATAATTCCTTATATTCGATTTTTTTCAATGCAGTACAGAATGAATAAGTTCATATACATTAACACAAGCATATAACATTAAATAAAGCTCTATTTATGTTTGAATACTTGCATTGAACAAATAATGCTTACAATATTTATAATATTTATATCATGCCTCTTAATGGAAAACATACTTTCAGTAATACATAATGGAACTGATTAACTTTTAATATCAATATACCTCAGTCATACCTAGTATAGATATTATGGTTTTTTTTTTAAGTGATCCATTCAGCATCATCCAGGATGATGGAGTTCCCCTGCCACAGCGGGAAGGTTCTAGAACAGCTTAACCATCAGCGTAAACTGGGCCTGCTTTGTGACTGCACCTTTGTGGTGGATGGGGTCGACTTTAAAGCCCACAAGGCCGTGCTGGCGGCCTGCAGCGTTTACTTCCGCACCCTCTTCCTGGACCAGAAGGACGTGGTGCATCTGGACATCAGCAACGCAGCAGGTGTGTGTTCACGTCTGATTCTACACAAAAAACACATCTTAACTCTTTTTAAATGCATCTCATCCTACAGAGAATAATGCATCACACAGATTTGTGTCTCTGTGACAAATATTCTCAATGTGCATATCTTATATATTTCATATCTTTATATATTTAAAGGACTATACCGGCCATTTTGCATGTTTGAGCCTAATATATTCAGTTTTCATACATGTTACATTACTGACAATCATTTCCCAGATCATAAAACCGTATTTCAGCTTTCCTGATATTTTACTAAATCTCTTAATCTTTCAAAATCAAATATTCAAGTGATACACCCACCTTAAAAATCCATGTTTCTCCTGCTAATAGTTACACAGCCTTATGAAGTCACGGTCCTTTAAATTTTTCCATAAACGCAGGTCTTCTTTTGGGACTATATTCCCCGGTGGAGGCATACATTCACTCCACGCTTTTTATTGAGCTTAAACACTAAAATTACATAACTTCTAAAAAAACCTGAATACACGTCTTGTTGGTGATGATGGATTACCTATCCCAAGAACGTTTACAGTATCAACAAGTTGATTTTAATAGCAGAATGAACTGAAACCAATGGAGGTCTGGAAGGTAGGAAAAACATTTTTAATTCACCGTTCCAGTAGTATGCTTTGGGAAATGATTGTCAGTAACGTAACATGTATGAAAACTGAATATATTAGGCTCAAACATGCAAAATGGCCGGTATGGTCCTTTAATATCACTGATACGTTTCATTCATTTAGTCTTTTTCTTCTTTGGTGCTGTGATTTTGCATCTTTCCTGCTGTCTAACCAAACTCGTGTTGCTGTTTACGCTGCAGGTTTGGGTCAGGTCCTGGAGTTCATGTACACTGCCAAGCTGAGTTTAAGTCCTCAGAATATAGAAGACGTGCTAGCTGTTGCTAACTTCCTAAAGATGCAGGAGATTGTTAGCGCTTGCTCTGACTTCCAGGCTGTGGAAAATCCTGCTGTGACTCTCATAACACAAGAATTCACCGTTGGTGAGTAAAATCACTGTGTAGTCTGTTTCTTTTGGGGACAAAACAAAAGAATTTCTGTCTTGTCTTTATCTTTAGTTAAATTAAGAAGTTGCTGTGAGTGAAGTCAGGCTGTTTTTATTATTAGGCTTTTCAGAAATGTGTAACTGTATCATCTGATGTCACCCAGAGGAGACATGCAAAGTAAGAAAAAGACCAAGACAGCAGCACCAAAAGAAATGTTATACTTTCATAAAATGAAATATGGTCATTTTGAAAATAATTTACGTTTTGAAAATAATCTGGAACAGTCTTCCTCTGATATGATTGACATGATTCAGTTTCACAAATAATATGATTATTGAAGGATTGGTCAGTGGTGTCCTGTAGTGAAGAGTTAGTGTCTCCCACCTCTTAACTTGGCTAAACACACCTGATTTAGTATCAGGTGTGGGTAAAGATATGAAAATTGACATTTTCTGTGGGTCCTGAAGACCAGAGTTGAGAATCTAGATTCTATATGCAGCCATCAACCCGAGCTAATGCTGTGCAAAACTTTTGCTTAACTTCTATTTGCATTCCAGGATGAAGTTTCATTCATCATCATTCCTAGGGTTGAAAGCTCCAATAATTGTCCATATTTAGCAAAAACAGAAGTGCTAATTTTGTTTCTTTGTCTTTTTTTTTTTTTTTAATTCAAACCAGAAGAAAAAAGAGATGAGGAAGAGCAGAGGCTGCAGAGTGATCTGACAGATGCAGCATCCTACGCAGAGGAAAGCCCTCCTAGCTCCTCCTGTCAGGATAAAGTGTCCACAGCCAATCAGGACAGTTTGAAGGAACATTCTTCTTCTACTGAAGTACAACAGACTGTTTCTGACCATGAACCAGCCAGAACCCAATCAGGACGAGGACGAACGCCAAAAAACTCCTCAATTTCTGCTCAGAAGCTAACGGTAAAGAGGGAGGAGGACGGCGCTGCACGAGATGTTCCTGAGTTTCAGGACGACCCCTCGGACGTAGACTACGCCCCCAGTCAGTACATCAGACAGAAATCTGTTACACAAACGTCCAAAGTCCCACCAACAAATGTTCTGCATCTTCTTTCTACTGCTACAATCAATATTTCAGAATCCATCTGTCTCTTATTGGTTAGTTTCAAAGTTAAAGGACCATACCGTCCATTTTGCATGTTTGAGCCTAATATATTCAGTTTTCATACATGTAACGTTNAAAAAAAAAAAAAAGTGAATGCAAAAGTATAAAAGTTTTTTCTTATAAAATTGCATCATCAGGGAGTTTGTAGCACAACATAACAAATCTGTGTAAGAAAACTCTAAATGTTCACTTCAGCTGTAAAATGAGAGAAAAACACGATAGTCACAGTTTTTTTATCAAGATGAATCTTTATGATGCTTTGACTCATAATCATCATTTTTGACTTATGACATCAGAAAATTTGGCAAAAGTCAATGCAGAATGCTTTTTTTTTTTATCAGTATTTATAGAGGATTTACATATTGTAATGCTGCATTAATCTGGATTTCTGTTATCAGAATCGTGTCAGCCATGTAAACCAGCCGCTGATTTACTGTCTGCCTCACGCTGGGATAACAATATTCTGTCTGCTATATTTACCTGACAGAGCTAAATAGTTTGCTTTTGTTGTTTTAATACAGAATCTGTGTATAAATCTGTTGCCGGCTCGTCCTATATGAGCTCTCGGGGGAGGAGAGTCAGAAAAGCTCCTCAGCGAAACTTCCCGGCTGGTGAGTTTGTTCACTTTAACAGAGTGACTTTCAGAACTGGTTAAGACATTTCTGGGATATCACGACATTTGCAGAAGTATAAATCCTGACATACTGTAGAACATGAAGGAATTTGAAATTTACTGAAATATTTGTACAAGTAATTTCTTAGTTTAAATTCACAGCTTTAAAGGAAGAGGATGGCGTTTTCTGTTTCTTATAGCAAATCCTACAAAAAGCCCGACATAAACAACGAGAAGTAAAACTGAATATTTTCTGTCAGGTGTGTTTTGCACAGGTAAACCAAGTTAACTCAGCAGGAATTTGAAGCTCCATGTTGTCTCATTTATAGAGAATGACTCAGAAGATGAAGGCACGTTAAAGGCTCATACACAGCACGTGAAAGCTGAGACTGTAGAGATGGCTGCAGGAGAGGAAGAGGAGGTTATGACGGCCATGACACATGAAGAGGAGGAGGAGGAGGATGAAGAAGAGGTGACTGAGGAAGAATATGATGAGGTCAGCCAGCAGATGGACATGGATGGAGACGAAGCAAACGCAGAGGAAGTCGGGAGACAAACTCAGACGTCATGTATGAGCAGCCGGTCTGAGTCCAAACCTTACAGCTCCGTGACACACAAATGTAAGGTGAGAAGTGTGTGCGTGCGTGAGAGAAAGTGTGTGTGTGTGTGTGTGTGTGCGTGTGAGTGAGAGAGAGAGAGAGAGAGAGAGAGAGAGAGAGAGTGTGCAAGCAAACAAGTTAGTTAGTATCAAAGTGTTTGTTACCAAGGGAAAGCTTGCTGGTAAGACAACATATGTGACAGTAAGAACGTCTGTGGCACCGTTATCTCTAGAACCCGTCATGTATGAAGCTGAAATTCAGCAGGTTTGTTGCTCAGGACCCAAAGACATGCAGCGTCACGTGTGAAGTTGTTTGGATGAGCGGTTCTTAAATTGAGCTGTGCCGGTAAAAAGTAGTCCGCGCGGCAGGATACACTCCAGGTGCAGTGCCACGGTCTTAACCCGACCCCCTACAGCACGGATCCCCAACTGGCGGCCTGTGGGCCAAATGCGGCCCGTGAGTCCTATCCATCAGGCCCTCAGATGACTTCTCCAATATAAAAAAAAAAAAAATCNAAAAAAAAAAAAAATCTTTAGTCGCACTAATGTTTGGATTGTGTGGTCATAAAATGTCATGCTTGGACTCATTTTGTTCAGGAGAAGCTAAGCTTTCCACAGATATTCATATACTGTATCTCCATTTTATTGAGAAATAGCGATTATAAACATCGTGAACGCTACATAGGGACGAGCACACGGTCTCCGGTCTGTCAGTGGAATATTATCCACATATTATGGAACACATGCCTGTTGCCATGGCTACGTAAAAGCTGATAAGACCACTGACCCATCACTCAAATCCTCTGCTAGTCTACTATCCAATCACAGAGAGGGATTTTAAAATTTAGACCGCCCTCAGAAGTTACATCATTGAGAAGCGACGAAGCTAGGTTTTAGCTCAGAGACTGGGTTGTGCTTTAGTTACATTTATCTCAGGATCACGTGTCATAAAATGTCACGCTTGGGTTCATTTTGTTCAGGAGAATCTAAGCTTTCTGTAGATATTCATATATCTCCATTTTATTAAGAAATGANTCATTTTGTTCAGGAGAATCTAAGCTTTCTGTAGATATTCATATATCTCCATTTTATTAAGAAATGATGATTATAAAACACTGAAAACACTACAACGGAAGTGCTGGGCCTGGTGCTGGACCATTTGGCTTGGCATGCTTGACATAATTTGGTCCTTGGAGAAAACTAGTTAGAGAAGCATGACCTACGGCAAACAAAGCTAGCTCATGAGGACGTGCAGAACTAAATTACAGCAGGCTGCGGTGCACATCAGGAAGTTCAACCTGTTCTGAACCTACATGTTTTGAATGGGCGCTATATAATTTAATCCATCTATAGCCACATGAAAGTGTCAAAAATGAAAATAAATTTGTCATTTTTTTTAAAAATGACAATTTTAGTTTAAAGTAAACTCTCATCATTACTATCATGACAAGTTTTCCTCTTTCAGGACTGTGGGAAGAAATTCACCCACACCGGTAATTTCAAGAGGCACATCCGTATCCACACAGGAGAGAAGCCGTTCAGCTGCCGGGACTGTAACAAGGCGTTTTCAGACCCGGCCGCCTGTAAAGCCCACGAGAAAACTCACAGGTTTGTCAGCTAGAATCCTCCTCTCCTTCCTCCCGCTGAGCTCCATCAGCTTCCTGTCTTTAACCGAATCTCCGGTTTTCTCGCAGCCCTCTGAAGCCGTACTGCTGCTCTACGTGCGGGAAAAGCTACCGGCAGATCAGCCTGCTGAACCTGCACAGGAAACGCCACACCGGCGAGGCGCGCTACAGCTGCGACGTCTGCTTCAAACTCTTCACCACGTCCGGAAACCTGAAGCGTCACCAGCTGGTGCACAGCGGTGAGAAGCCGTACCAGTGTAACTACTGCGACAAGTCCTTCTCCGACCCCACCGCCAAGATGAGACACCTGGAGACGCACGACACGGAGAAAGGCAACAAGTGTCCGCACTGCGACAAACGCTTCAACCAGGTAAAACAAACCAAATCCATAAAACACAGCAAAACATCTGTGTTACGGCTGAAGCGTAAATGGAATATGAACATTTTGTACCAATGAAACAGCATCCAGACCCACAATCCTTCAGTAAAAGCTGACAGACAGAGGTACTTTTTAAATATTAACAGAATAATTCATATCCAGATTTTTTTCTGCAAGTCCCTGAAGCCTGAATTCCATCTGTGTCCTTTCTGTCCAGGCAGACCTGTAGACTTGAGACTTGACCTGGACTTGTCTACTTGACGTGACGCCTGAAAGCCTCATGTTTGAACCGTATAAAAACAGGAAGAATAAAGCCTTATGTGGCCACACAGCTTGAATAATGAATTATAATAATGTGGCTAAATTGAGAAAATCAGTGAACAGACTAAATGAACCGTTTCCTCTCCGTTATGTTCAACATTGTTTGAGGAATATTAATCCTTTAATAATTTTGATGATCACAGTTTTTTTTATTTGTAACATGAAGATTGCTGGTGCCTGAACATTATTTTGTGGCCTTCACACATGGTGATATCAGCCATTCTTAACCTGCGCTGGTTGATGTCATAGTTTATTTTATTTTTACTTTTTGTCTAACTCAGGGGTCAGCGACCTTTATTATCAAAAGAGCCACTTTTGGCCAAAAAAAAAAAAAAAANAAAAAAAAAAAAAAAATCTGTATGGAGCCGCAAAACATATTTGAGCCTTATCATGAAGGTAACAGCCTATTAAGTGAGAGCGCCTCTCTGTACAAGCAAACAAACCTGCCCACACACAGTTAAATTCTCTATTTTCCTCTGTGACTTTTCTCTTTGTAGAATCCATAGCTAGGGAGACGAAAGATTAGCCATTTACATGTATACATAAATAGCACTGCTATTGAGGTTCGGCAAAATCAAGAGGAAAAGGCACTGGGTGGTAGTCTTAGGCTATGATGCATCTTTTAGTTGATGAAATATAAAAACTTTTTTTAAAATTCGGTGTATAGGCTACACATTTTTACAGTTANTTTTAGTTGATGAAATATAAAAACTTTTTTTAAAATTCGGTGTATAGGCTACACATTTTTACAGTTAGAGAATGTAAGAATCATTTACATCAATCTTCTTCTTTTCCTTTCGGCTTTCCCTTCAGGGGTCACCACAGCGAATCATCTGCCTCCA
>VXCM01005360.1:0-22079 GCA_014773175.1 Lucifuga dentata
ATCACTTTATTCCACTAGATAAAGGTTACTGTCACTGTGAATATGGGCTGGTTATGTCGAATAACAGCAGCATATACTCCTAGTGTCATGGTGAGGTTATTAGAAGGTGGTTTAATTGCAGGAGAATAGCTCTGAAGGCCTAGGTGTAAAATACACGNGTGAGGTTATTAGAAGGTGGTTTAATTGCAGGAGAATAGCTCTGAAGGCCTAGGTGTAAAATACACGGCCTGCCACTGCTTTTAGCGTTAGCTTAAAAGAGGCATTACTACAGTATTTCCTTATTTACATGTCAGGGAAGCAATTCATAAAACACACTGTCACACAAAAAATTAAGTCCTGTTTCAGTTTGGCAGTAAATTTCATTAGTATGAAATCTGGGCAAAGTTTGAAATTTTGTTTGCCTCACATGCGTTAGTGATCAATAGATTTGATAAATTCACTTAGCAGCACTGATCAGTCTGTATTTAAATGGAGAGTTTTGATCGGATTTCGCACACATTTGTTCTCGCGCCTCTTCATCAAACCTCATTTCTCTGCACACGCACACACGCACGCATGCACGCACGCACACATGCACAGCTGCTGTGTGGATGCTGTTGCAGCTTTCTGCATGTCTCTCTTAAAAGCTCTGGAGCTCTGAAGCAGAATTTATGCTTCCTTTGCTGATTAAATGTGCTGATTTCTATTTAACACCAGATGAAGCAGCATAATTTGTGGCTCTTAAATATGAAGCAACTCATTAACACGCTGATCTTCACTGGTTTTTACCTGTCACACCTGTCAAAACAGCACAGTGATGCTATAAGTAACATAAGGGAAGCTTTATGATTTAGCTTAAATTATCATCACACTTGTTTAGTGTGACACCGTGAATTTTTTTTTTATGAATCCCACCCAAAGTGTCAGGCTGAGTGCTGCGTTGAGTGCGGCGGATGATGTACCTGAAAAGGTTTCTCGTAGACTTCCTCCATGGCCAGACGACCGTATTCAGTGAAGAGCTGAGAGAGAAAAGACAGACGGATGAAAAGCTAAATAAAACTTATGCATCTTTTAGAAACAATCATCTGCATCGCTTAATTAATACTGCTTCCAATTGGCTTTTTTTTTTTTTTTTAAANTTTTTTTTTTTTTTTTTAACTATTTTGTAAGTATAACTGAACTATTACAACTATTACAACAATTAGATCTAGTTTGTCTTTCTAAAATCACTTAACTGGGTTTGTCTGAATATCACAACTTTTTTTTTTTTTAATTCTGCTAGCTGCTAATTGTGCTAACAGCTCCTGCTCCGCCGTGACCCATTTATCACGTTTTCACCAACATTCATACTAAAACTGGATGTGACACTGAATGTTTGGATGGTAACACACGTAGCAGCCGGTTTTCTGGTTAGGTCCTGGAAGTGGCTCAGGCTGCGGTTCTGACCTGGAGGTGCTGCAGGTCATCTTCCTGGACATTCTGGGACAGATTGTACACCTGAAACGCGACAAACAACCCCGTTCATCAGCACACTGCCCCCTTCATGATGAATTCACACAGATTCAACCAATCACCACAACAATTCTGTAAATTTACCCAAATTACAATGATGACATTTCATTATAAATTTCAACATTGTAATTTATAACAAAATTTATATATATTCAGCGTTTCCCATATGTAGCCAAAACTTGGGCGGCCCGCCCAGGTTTCTGAAACTCCACCCAAGTTTCTGAAACCCGCCCAGGTTTCATGGGACGACCCAGCCTTAAAAACAATACAGCAGCAACACTGCTGTCACACATACTGACACGTGCACACACAAAGCCAAACCGAATGTCTGTGACTGCTCCACTATCTGTGTGTGTTCTGTGTGTCCTGTTGTGTTTCGTATCTGTATATATATTTATCTATAGATATATATCTATATATACATACACACGTTTTGAAAATTTTTGTTGTCAGTCCTGTCAAATACACACACACATATATATGGATCAGTTGGAAAACCATATGGAAATACTGTTCAACTCTAAAGACGGTGGACAAGAAAAACTTACACTAATTAAAACTTTCAGCTTTTGTAAAGTGACATGTGACAGTTCATCACATCTGAGCAGATCTAATTAGAGCTTTCCTACATTTTGGTGAAACTTTCAAAGCTGATTTGAGTAAAAAGACTTCTTCACATTTGAAGTTATATCATTTAGAACTGGAATGTTTTGCAAAAAATGTCAGACTCAGACATCAAACTGTATAGAACTTCTAATTACGATGTACAAACTCAAATATTCAGTCAGGTCTCCTCCTACAGGTACCGTGGTGTTTACTTAGATAACGCCTTCAGCTGGAGGGTCCATGCTGAAGGTTTGTTACAGCAGAGACTATATTTTTTGCTCAGACTCAGGGTGTATGGAGTGAACAGAGGATTATGTTTTTATTCTATCAGGCTATATTAGAGAGCATAATCAGGTATGGATGACAGCATGGTACAGCTATCTTTCTGTACAGTTATAATCCAGGCTTGCTGGTCTGTTACAGACATGAAGGTCATGGGTGGAATGAACATCAGTCCCTCCAGTCAATATATGATCAGTCTGTTCTCAGGCTTGCACAGAAAATATTGTCTGATCCATCCCATATTCTCCACACCGAGTACGAGCTCTTACCCTCTGGAGACGATACAGAGTACCTCTATGTAAACTTAACCGTTTTAAAAACTCATTTGTGCCCAATTCAATTAAAATCTTAAACAATGTTGACTGAGGCCGCGGGATTGCGCAATAGCTTTATGATGCTTTTATCTGGTTGTGTATATGTACAATGTGTGTTATGTGCAGTAGTGTGCGGTCAGTGCCAGCAAAGCCTTCTCTGCTGGCCTACAGATTGTCAGAATCATCAAATGATGTTTTTATAATTTAATATATATTTTAATTAATACTATCTGTATTTTATAAACTTCGTTCCCATCAGTTTGTTATTAATGTCATTTCATCGCTACTCTCTCCCTCAGTTTCACTGCTTCCAGTGCAGCTCATATAAATTAGAGCTTTTATCCAATCAGATTTTCCTCCTGTGCTGTCTCCGGGTAAAAAAATCTAGTCTGAGGCCTTCAGAATCTCAGTGAATCCCTCTGCTATTCAAGCAAATGGGACGATGTTGTTGATTGTCATATTCTTTAACCAATCAGATTCTGAGTTTGCCATGTTGGGCGTGTTCTTTTACACGTCAGGGCCTTCTAGCTGGCCTTGGTCTACGTCATCAGAGTACAGCATTATGCTAACAGCTAAACAGCCTGCCAGAAATTCATCAGAAGAAGAAGAGGGCTGGTTAGCTTAGCTAACTCAAGTAAACCTAGCTAACACGTAACGTAGCATTAATGTTTATTTAAACTTTCTTTCTTGATGTTTAGATTTTTAGATGTAGTGCTTTAGATTTTTTGTTTAGAGTTTTACTTAGTCCTGTTGTTTTTTTTTAATACACAATAACTGAAGGAGGAGAAGAAATGGATTTACAATGCTTTTTATCACATTTTGGAACTGAAACGCACTGATAATGTACAGTCGTGTGGTTAAACTCTTTCTAAAGACAGAAAGGAGGATGGACTTTGTCTTCAGATGATGAGCAGCTTTGGTAAGTCTGATGGATTTTTATGTAGCTGGAATCTGTGGAGAAGCCTGTTGAATCTGATTGTGTTATTTGTGTTTTACAGCATTTTTGCTTACTTGCTGGTCGTATGAGTAAATGTGATGGTTGTTGTGAGTTTGTTCTTGTTTCTTTGGTAATGACACTGATTTAGGCTATGCCATGTTTATATGTGATGCAGCATCCTGTCATAATGCGTAATAATGCTACATCCTATTCATGTCTCTGCAGTTAGTGTGTTGTAACTGTCATAGGTGTTGATCCTCGTGTTAAATCACTTTATTCCACTCGATAAAGGTTACTGTCACTGTGATTATGGGCTGATTACATTGAATAACAGCAGCATATAGCCCTAGTGTCATGCTGAGGTTATTAGAAGGTGGTTTAATTGCAGGAGGATAGCTCTGAAGGCCTCGGTGTAAAATACACAGACTGCCACTGGTTATGTGTAGTGTAATTTGTGCAATATGTGATTTTGGGTGTGATTTACTACAAGAGGCAATTATAAGTGTGTAGCACTTGAGTCCATGACAAATTTCCCCACGAGGACAATAAATTATATCATCGTATTGTATTCATATTTCAGTAAATTTCCAGCACACAACATGGTAAACAGGAAGTAAACAGGAAGCTGACCTGCACGGAGCTGGTCATGGTGCTCAGGGCAAACAGCGTAGCACAGTCTTTGATGGTGGACTGGCTGTCAAACGCCCCCTGTGTGTCGATTAGTAGAACTGCAACCTGCAGGAACATCAAACACGTTAATTTCATTCTAACAGTCCAGCTGAATTAAAATCGCTTCATGATAAACTTTATTGGAACATAAGATAACTTATTTTCCCAAAACATCTGCACTACTGTCATTCTACCGTCTACATTTCATCCACATGCATAATCCTTTTCCATAAAGCTGAGATCCCCACACCGTGTCATACATGATGAGCTTCAAGGACCATACCAGTGATTTTGCTAAGCCAAATATATACAATCCACATACATGTTATGTTACTAACAACCACTTTCCAAAAATAAAACCCTATTTAAGGTTTTGTGTTATTTTTTTCAAATCCCCTAATCTTTCAAAATCAAATGTTCATACCTTACATGATTGCAGAAGGCTGTCTTCTCCTGAGACTATATTTGTGTTGGATCAGTTTAATTAAGTAACTGCAACAAAAACCACCACTTGGTTTGCTTTTGTAATATAGATTTTAAAAAATGCTGATTTCCTTGATCCTCTGAGTGAAATAAGTAGTTTTTAGGGACACGTGCAGATCAGGCATCATTATTTATGTTTCAGAGCCCATACCGCCCCCTGGTGGATCTAGTACTTAAAGGATCATCTAATCATAGGTGTTTAACCTCAATATTTACAATCTGTATATACGTTATGTTACTGACAACCATTTCCTAAAATATAATATTTTAGCAGTAAATTTTAGAATTTTTTTTCCTACCTTCCAGACCGTCATTGGCTTCAGTTTATTCCAGTTCACTAATAAAATCAACTTGTTGATACTTGAAACATAGCAAATAATCAGTAGTGGTAAATAATCCATCACAGAGAACAACACGTTTATTAGGGTTTTTTTTGTTGAAGTAAGTTTATTTAACCAACACGAAGCTGCACAGAAGATGACGTATGTCTCCGCCAGGAAATATAGTCCCAGGAGAATGGCTTTTATCGAGAAGTTAAAACGACGATCCATTCTACAACTGTGCACAAGTGTTACTGAATTTTAAAGTTGTGTATCACCTGAACATTTGATTTTGAAATCTTAGAGGATTTGAAAAAAAACAATAACAGGAAAACTAAAACATGGTTTTATGTTTTGGAAATTGGGTGTCAGTAACATAATATATATATGCTGGCTGTATATATTGGGTTCAAACATGCACGATCACCGGCATGGTCCTTTAATCCTCCATTTTGACAGAATGCAAGCATATAAACATGGATGAACGTGTAGTGTAACCCTGACCTAAACCAGGATGAAGAGGCCTATGCCTGCGACACTGGTATAAAAACAACAACAAAAAAACTACCAGGAAACACCATCTCTGGCAAGACAAGCAAGATGTCACATAACCATAACCAATCATAGAGTTACAGCTAAAACTCTTAATAAAAAAAAAAAAAAGTACATTAATCTGCCATCAGGAAGTCATTCATTGGCGTTGCTTTTGGGCAGAGTTCAGTCAAAAGGCATCTCTGGGATCCGTGTCAGAGCTTCATGCCTTCATGAAGCTCTGATTCACTGCTGCATGTTTTTAACAGTTCAGAACATGCCTGCTGTGAATGCAGCCTCTTTATCGTTTCAGTTGCTGCGTTCCAAGTTCTTATTTCGTTTCCATGTTTCCCTCACTTGTGTCTTTTCCTCGCGTCTTAGTCCCGCCCACTGAAGACTCGAGGAAAAGAAGCAAGGACAGAGGAGCTGAGGAACGATGATTTAAGAGAAATGAAACATCCTCCTCCTAAAGCATCATCTGAAGCAACGTGACTTGTCATACAGCTGATCAGCTTGGAGCTGCTGTGTTTTAGTTTCTACAAGATAATAAAATATTCTGATTATTAATGTAACAATGAACATGGACAGTTTGACAAAATTCCAGAACAATCTGACGATATAATCTAGCAATATAAGAGCGTTTTATTGATTTATGATTCTTTATCATTCAGAGCTGCATTAAACACACATCCAGTCATTTTAATCAGATGATCAATCAGACAANTTATCATTCAGAGCTGCATTAAACACACATCCAGTCATTTTAATCAGATGATCAATCAGACAAAATGAAACATCAATAATCAGAATCATCTTACACCTGAGATGTTGCTGTTATTTTTCTGTTCACAAGTTTGATGAAACTGTGAGGTCATATTAAGATGCGTGTCGCTGTATCAGATCAGCTGTAATAGATCTGTCCAATCAGAAACAGACTTCCAGTAAAGGGGCGTGGCTGTCAGTTAACAGACTCTTCCTGTAGGAGCTTCTTGCATTTCCTCACTCACATCTCCCAGATGAAGCTCCTCCTTCCTCAGAACAGAAATAAGCGCTTTGGGACGTCCTTAAAGATGGCGGACCAGATTGGTTTCTGGGTCACACGAGGATCGAGGACCGAGGAGCGATCAGATAAGAACTTGGAACGCACCAAGTGTAAATATGTGAACCGACCTTGCAACCGTCTGGTTTCTCTACCACGAACACCTCGCTCCAGGCCAAGATTCCTGTGGTCTCCCTCTCACAGCCGCCCCGCCAGGTGAACCCCGTCAGAGGCTCGTCCTCGCCGCCGAACCACGAACTGGACGACTGGAAGGAAACAGGAGGACAGAGAAGAGGTGATCGTATTGTTCCCGTTACAGTCATTGTTAATGTGACTAAAACTTGACTGAAAATTGATTATGATGGATTTTCTATCTGCAGCAGGTTTTGAGTCTCTGTAAGATGATTTTCAGAGAAACAAAACGGAAAGCGAAGACCACTGGAGGGAAGGAAATCTACTTAAAAACTGAGGAATGATTTGGAAAATGATTAGAAATGTAGCATATGGGATTTGCGATTAGGATGTAATTGGTAGGAATGAAAAATTGTAGCTTTAAATTTTAATATCTGACCCATTTGATATACTCTAACTTTATTGATTTTATGTATTATGACCTTTTTTTTTGCTGGTTTTATTGTTTGTTTAATGGGAGGATGTCTAAGTAGTGAGCTGATGATTGAAAGCTTTGCAACTCTTTTTTCCAACATAATCTCCTAGAAATCAACACATTTCTGCTGATAGGGGATTTTATCCCAAAAAATCCTCTAGTCTACAGCTGTTATGATGTCATCATCTGAGACCAAACAGGCTCCAGCTGAAGACTTTATCAAGTTTGGGAAGAGGAGAAAGTCTGAGGAGTCAAATCAGATGAGAGGGGCGGCTGCTGAACCATTTCAAACAAAGCCGTAATTACGGACAGCAGGAAGTAAAGAATCCCTACACGTAATCCTGCAAAATCTCACACTGCCTCTGGAACTTGAAAGTTTGAATCGCGGAGCTCAAGTGAAAACACCGCTCATTTCGTTATGTGTCAGGCTCACAACATATCAATCAACCCTTGTTGGTTGGCTTTGAGTACAAATGAACATTCAAATAAAACTCTGATGTGGTCTTTAAAAGCTACAGGCAGTGGAATGCGTATCTGAAAAGTTTTCGTAAGGATTTGCGTGGATGGTGACCCCAACGTGACCTGACCTCAGGGGGGCGGGGCTTATCCATGCATAAATATGGCCTTATATATGGAATTCACCGTGGTGAGCCATCAGGAGGCCCGCCACAGTGCCGGCATTGTGTCGGCCTAAAATCCTCTTTACAGCTCGGCTCCAGTGGATTAGAGGCGTGACGTTGAAAAGTGAAAACATCCAGAACCTTCCTCAGTGCTGACTGCAGCTTAACAAGGGCAAAGGTCAAGGGTCAGTGAGTCGACTATCAGTGTCATCATCGTCGTCAAGTGAAAACTTCAAAAGGAAGGCCATACACCGCTCTGTAGGCTGAGGAAGATTTTCAAAACGACAATATATGCCATCATAATAAATTACTAATGTTCATTAGCATGCTTAAAGGATCATACAGGTAATTTTGCATGTTTAAACGCTATAAATACAACCAGGATACGTTTTACATTTTACCATTTTCCAAATCATTCCATTTTAGAATTGTTTTTCCTACCTTCCAGACAGCCACTGGATTTAGTTTATTCCAGCATGCCATAAAAAGCAACATGCAGAGACTTTCAAATGTGCTTGAGGTAAGTAATCCATCGCAGTGAACCAAACGTCGTCATAGCTATCCGTCCAACACCAAATTAACGGGGTGCAAAGTAAACTGGTTAAAGAAAAAAAAAAGTCTAAAAGTNCCGTCCAACACCAAATTAACGGGGTGCAAAGTAAACTGGTTAAAGAAAAAAAAAAGTCTAAAAGTCCAAATCCAGAGCCACGCCCATTTCTGGATTATTAGCCAAATATTTTTTTTCACATTCCAACAAATTTCATCCCATCTTTTCTTAATTTCGTTCATGTTTCCATGAGCCTGAAAAAGATAAATTGTTTGTCTTGCTGTGATTGGTTGCCATATTCTTGTAGGCGTGACCTATTTGACAAGCTGTCATAACTTTTAAATGCATTGTGAAATTACAGCCAGTGTGTGCACATATCAACTCCTGTTAAATTTGACATCATTTGGCCTGTAGGTGGCGCTACAGCATAAAGAGAAGCCTAATATTTCCAGACGAGACATGTATCACAGCAGAGTAGTTTACAGTTGTAGCACAATATGCTGTATTTTAGAATATTTGGTAGTATCCAATTGTACTCCAACTGGAGTAACAAGTACTTTGTACTGCCTGATTGTGTAGATGTATAATAAAATAAAGTTTTTTTTTGTAGTATCTGATTATACGTGTACAGCAGTAGGAATTATTTTGTGGTACCTGGTTGTACATGTAGCGTAGCATGAAGTCCAGCAGGAAGGACTTGCCCTTCCGGAAAGCTCCGGCCACAGAGACCACGACCACCTGCAGGTCCTGCACCTCCTCCTGCAGTAGCAGCCGCTCAAGCTCCGCCTCCTGCAGCCAGAACGAGTGCTCATCCTCGTCTGCCACCACGATCTGCACCGGCCTGGCCACGCCCAGTTCCTCCACCTCTTCCTCCTCCAGAAAATCCTCTTCCTCGTCCTCCTCCCATCTCAAGTTGGACGTGTCGGAGTTAAACCGACAAACACCTGAAGATGAAAGGCCTGGAGTTAGCCTGATTAAACTTTGATCAACACAAGATAAACCAGGCCATAAACATTTATACCAAACATCAAACTTTCTCTTTTTACAGTCACTATTAAATTTGAACAGCAAATATCATAGGACATAAATAATACACAAACAAAAAATACAGTTTAAATACACAAAAACACAGTGTGTTTTTTACACATTTACACACTTTAACTTGATTTTATAAATGGCAAAGAACAACATGTATATTAGGGTTTGTTTTATTTGTTGAAGTAACTTTAACTGATCCAACACAGAGCTGCATAGAAGACAATGTATGCCTCCGCCAGGAAATATAGTCCCAGGAGAAGACGACTTTTACAGAGAAATTAAAAAGGCCTGGCCACGCCCAGTTCCTCCACCTCTTCCTCCTCCAGAAAATCCTCTTCCTCGTCCTCCTCCCATCTCAAGTTGGACGTGTCGGAGTTAAACCGACAAACACCTGAAGATGAAAGGCCTGGAGTTAGCCTGATTAAACTTTGATCAACACAAGATAAACCAGGCCATAAACATTTATACCAAACATCAAACTTTCTCTTTTTACAGTCACTATTAAATTTGAACAGCAAATATCATAGGACATAAATAATACACAAACAAAAAATACAGTTTAAATACACAAAAACACAGTGTGTTTTTTACACATTTACACACTTTAACTTGATTTTATAAATGGCAAAGAACAACATGTATATTAGGGTTTGTTTTATTTGTTGAAGTAACTTTAACTGATCCAACACAGAGCTGCATAGAAGACAATGTATGCCTCCGCCAGGAAATATAGTCCCAGGAGAAGACGACTTTTACAGAGAAATTAAAATGGCCATGCCTTCAACAATGGTGCATAAGTGTTAGAAGGTGAAATATTGAATTTTAAGGCGAGTGTTTCATCTGAATATTTGATTTTGAAAGATTAAGGGATTTGGGAAAATAACAGGAAAACTAAAGAAAAGTTTTATATTTTGGAAAATGTTTGTCAGTAACATATCACATATGCAGGTTGTATGCAGGCACCGTGATAATTGAAGCTCATTCATAAAACTTCTCTAGATAATCAGCACTGCTGTCACATGAAGGCAGCGTTGCTGTGAGGTGTGACAGGTAAAAGCTGATGAAGATCAGCGTGTTAATGAGCTGCTGCATGTTTACCAGCCATCATTTATCCTGATTCATCTGGTTTTAAAGGAAACACACATTCTGCTTCAGAGATCCTCATTTTAAAGACTGACTCTAAAATAACAGATAAACATGCATTTTAACCCCTCAAAAGTGTGTGATCGCACTGTACGGGGTGTGTGTGTGTGNGGGGGGGGGGGGATGTGAGGAACTCAGATGTGCACAGAGCGCCACAAAAACGTGTGTGAGATCAGATCAAAACTCAGCATTTAAAAACTGACTGATCAGCTGAATGAGTTTATCAAAGTTATTGATCATTAACATGTGTGAGGCAAATTTTAAACAGTTTGAAACGTCGCCCAGATTTCACACCGCTGAAATTTACCGCCAGAATGAAGCAGGTCTTAATGTTAGCGTGTGGGTTTGTTTTATGAATAGCTACCACAACATGTAAATAAGGAAATATCACAGTAATNTGTTAGCGTGTGGGTTTGTTTTATGAATAGCTACCACAACATGTAAATAAGGAAATATCACAGTAATGCCTCTTCAAGGCTAACGCTAACATACGTCACTAACAGGCGTTTATGACTGAGGTCATAAACGCTGGAATTCATTGCGATGCCAGAATTCTTGAGCTATGGTTTATGAATCTGAGCCAGTGTGTCTTCAGGATCCTACACACTGGTGTGGACGTGTCTTTAGTCTTCCTCCTCTCCACTCTCAGCAGTTGTGCCGATCCAGTTTCCTGCAGGCATCACTAAATCCTCTGATCATCAGATGTAACAGCGCTCATCCGAGTAACATTTCCTGTCCTCATCCAGCTAATGACGCTTCAGAGCAGCTCAGCCAAGAGGAAACATGAAGAGATGGACAGTTATTATGGGATGGCTGTAACTTTTACAGGATTACAGTAAACACAGCAGAACCTTCATGGAGCTTTGGATGCTCCTTGTACGGCAGCATTAACGCCTCACTGATCTCTGTGCTTAGAGGACGACGCAGCTTAAAGCTTCGTCTGATAGCAAAATATAATGAGGTCTTTGTGGACCTTTAAATATATTTCAGCAAGCTTGTATAATAATTTCTGTCTCATTGCAGCGTTTGGTTCATCTCTGTCTTAGAAATTAAAGCCTCACTTGCTGTTGGATGTTTCAGGTCTAAACAGCGTAAACGCAGGTATCAGATATGGTACATGAGACATTTAATTATGTCACAGCTTTTTGTGGTTTAGTAATTGCACAAGGCCAAATTGTGATTTTGATTTTAAAGCGTATGAAATGAGACTATGTTCATCTATGAATGCCTGTTTTTATACCCACAACTGCTAAATCCACTAGCTGCGTTAGCTACTTGTACTGTACTGATGTAAAGCAAGACGCCGTCATTTCCTGTCTGCCATTAAATCAGTCAAAATGTATTTCAACAGAGCTTGTTTCCATCGTCACGGCCAGATTTGTGACACAGACGTGACTTTGTTTGCTTATACACAGGATCTCTGAATTCACCAAAATTACAGTAACTTCCTGCTACTTGTACTGTCTTGTACTATCATATATCGCTGGTTATTATCGTACTGGTATAATTTTTTTTATAGCATAAAAATAAGTCATCACGATATTGACAGATCTGCAGCGTGATGACGTGTAGATCTATTCTCATAACGTGAGAAAGAAAGAAAAGTGAAATGAGTATTGCCAAAAGTAGTGTGTCTGTGCCTGACAAATTAGTTCCTAAAAAAAGGAGCTACATTTTTTGGGCTCTTTTTTTCCCCACTGTCGGCCGAACGGTTCTGAGCACGGAGAGGAACGGTTAAAACCTGTTTCCACCTGGAAACGGTTTGGCGCAGAACGCTTACAAACCGTGCCCAGCATGGTTTTCTCAGTACAGATAAAAAATCAGCGCAGCAGAACCATTTGGGTAGGCGGACGTAATGACGTAGGAGTTCACTGATTGGTTTACTTCAGTTTTGCGACTCTGCCTCTGATAGCCGAGTCGTGAGCCAAAGGAGAAATAGGGTATTTTTTAAGTTAAGCCTTTTATTTTAAACGTCTGGCGTAATTTTGTTGATACGGTGTATAATTTTTGGCGATCGGTGCAGTAATCTCATCTCCTAGAGGCTGTGTTTCCAAACACCAAATGTGCTGCTTTCACTTGCATCACTTCCTGTCTGGTTTTAGCAGTGTCACAGATGGAAACAGAAATGGTAACCGAGTCCGGAGCAGTGTGGAATGGCACGAAGAGGTCCTGGTAACTGTTTGGCCCGACAGTGGAAAAGTGCCCTTTGTTGTTTGGAAATGGTCCGGCTAACTGCCAATGGTGAGAGCACAAGAAATTTGCTTCTGGACCTGAAGCAGAAACACCTGTTACGTCTGAGGAGCTGATTTATGACCAGAGAACGAGCCTCTCTACAGTCGGCCCAAAGGTCAAAGGTTGGCCTGAACCTGTGATAGCTGGGAATGATTTCCTTTAATACAAGTTTTCAACATATATTTTGAAAGAATGTCTTCACTTTTTTTTATACAATAATGCAATTTAGAAGACATAACCCAAACAAAATTTTCCAGAATTTAACCAAATTGAACTGAATCAGGGGTTTGAGAATCAAAATCAAATCGAATCAGGAGGTCAGAATCAATATCCAGCCCTACTGATGACATTGCCATGTGGTTGATTTGGGAATTATATTTATGACCGGGGGGAGGGGGGCATATGATGTATGATGAAGCTCAGATCCTTCTCCTCCTGTCATGTGATTTAGCCTGAGGAGCCTGCGGCCTCGTGGGATCATGGGAGGAAACACAGCATTCATTCAGGTTCAGCGCTGAGTTCTTCAGGCTGTGAGACCCTCAGCACACCAACAGACCTGATCTGTTTCACCAGCACCCTGAGACGAATACCAAACAACACGTCCTCATCAACCTGAGAATAATAAAAGTAATGTATGAGAAACTTTACAGTTGTTCCGGGACTGATTTGGACTTATAAAAGTATTTTTTTTTAGCTAAAGAGCAGTGAGAAAGCACGTTCAGTATTCAAATGTTCCAAGTACTGCTAATTTCACCTGAAAAATGTTAAGTGAATATTCTTACAAGATGAAACAAAGGAAAAGTGGGAGGAAAAATAGAAATTAAAAGATCCTCGTTACAATTAAGGCCAAGAAGATTTAAAGGACCATACTACCCATTTTGCATGTTTGAGCCTAATATATTCAATTTTCATACATGTAACGTTACTGACAATCATTTCCCAAAGCATACTACTGGAACGGTGAATTAAAAATGTTTTTCCTACCTTCCAGACCTCCACTGGTTTCAGTTCATTCTGCTATTAAAATCAACTTGTTGATACTTGAAACGTTCTTGGGATAGGTAATCCATCATCACCAACAAGACATGTATTCAGGATTTTTTGAAGTTACATAATTTTAGTGTTTAAGCTCAATAAAAAGCGTGGAGTGAATGTATGCCTCCACCAGGGAATATAGTCCCAAAAGAAGACCATGCGTTTATGGAAAAATTTAAAGGACCGTGACTTCATAAGGCTGTGTAACTATTAGCAGGAGAAACATGGATTTTTAAGGTGGGTGTATCACTTGAATATCTGATTTTGAAAGATTGACAGATTTTGCAAAATATCAGGAAAGCTGAAATACAGTTTTATCCTTTGGGAAATGGTTGTCAGTAATGTAACATATGAAAATTGAATATATTAGGCTCAAACATGCAGAATGAGTGGTATGGTCCTTCAATTATGCATGCATTTATTGTGTTACTCACATAATCACTTGTACTTTACATGAATCTGAAAGACTAAATACTTAATCCACTAAGGAGAAACTTAAGGAAGAAAAAAAAATCATCCCTGGGCTGCGCAGAACACCTTAAAAGACCATACCGGCAATTTTACATGTTTAAGCCCAATAAATACAACCTGCATTCATGTTGTGTTACTCACCCAAAACATAAAACCATATTTTAATTTTTCTGTTATTTTGCCAAATCCCCTAATCTTTAAAAATCAAGTGTTCAGGTGATACATCCACCTTAAAACTCAATGCTGTATGCTAACGTGTGTCTAAATGAGGAAGGTGCTGTCATTTTTAATTTCTTGGTAAGCAGTCATCTCCTCCAGGGACTATATTCCCTGGCGGAGACATACCGTTTCTTCCATGCAGCTCAAATACTATGGCAAAAAAACATTTATAGATGTCGTGATCACTTTGAGGTTTAAGAGTTTATTGTTTATCTTGAATATATTTAAAGTCTCTACAGCTTGATTTTAATAACATACTGGAATGAACTGTCACCAATGGCAATCTGGAAGGTAGGAAAAACAATTCTAAAATTTACCAGCAGTATGTTTTATTAAATGATTAGTATGATGAGTAACTTAACGAGTGGGTTAGGGTTATGGAGGGTATGAAAACTGCCAGTATGGTCCTTTAAAAATAAAATCATGTCTGATTTCACTCAACATGCATAAACAAAGATGGCAACAGTCTAGAATGATTTCACACCAACTATTGTGGTGGAACATCTGTTGCTGATAGATTTATATATACTGTAGGTATTCCACCTTATGGAATCCATCATGACTACATCTTTCTGGATCTTCTCTTATTGGATCATGGCTTATTTGCTTATTTTCTGTTTTAAACGTCTGGTGTGATTTCTGTAATGTTTCATGGCTTTTTTTGTGTCTTTGTAATTTGTCTGTTTCCTCACTTGGGCTCCTATTTCACAACTGGCCATTCGAGGAGAGGAAATATCTCTTTGAATTACCTCTCCTGAGTTTTCTTTCATTTTTTCCCCCCAATGTAAGGTTTTTTTTTTGTTGGTGTTTGTTTNCCTCTCCTGAGTTTTCTTTCATTTTTTCCCCCCAATGTAAGGTTTTTTTTTTGTTGGTGTTTGTTTTTTTTTGGGAGTTTTCACCCTCTTCTTAGGCTGGATTTATGCTACAGATCTTAATGCTCAATTCTGATCTTTTGCCTCTATCCAATTTTTAATTTGTGTTTTAAAGTGGCCTATATCTGATATCTGTGTTTCAGGCTGGTTTATGTTTGACGCGGATGTGATAAAGACATAAACGTGGACGTCTCTTAAACCATCGGACTGTCTGAGTCTCAGGCTGTGTGAAACCCACAGCAAGCCAACAGGCCTGATCTGTTTCACCAGCACGCTGAGACGAATAACGAGACAAACCTCCCGAACAACACGTCCTCATCAACCTGAGAATAATAAAAGTAATGCGAGAAACTTTACAGTTGGCATTCATTCGGCTCTCACATTCCTGATGACCACACACTTCACTGTTGGTTAATAACGTTAGGTTAACTGGCCCAAAACACAAAAAGAAACAGAGTGAAACAGAAGTAGGTTCTGGTTCAGGCAAACATTACAAAACCTGGAGGCTGTGACAAGAGAGTTTCTGATGATTAATGAAGAGGAGGAATTGCTGTGACGTACTGGCTTTTCTCTGTACCTCTTCATATCTCTTTGCTTGACCAATCATTGAAGGCGAGTCACACAAACGACGTCCACGATGTTTCAAAAATCAAGGGCTATACGACCACGTGACTGACCCCCCAAAGTGGCCTCTGGGACCCTCTGACCCTCTGAGACCAGCCGTTATGGCCACAATTACTCATATTTTCCACGCACCTACTGTTGCATTCGTGTTAAGCATAAACCAGGCTTTAAACATAAACCAGACTTTAAACGTAAACCAGACTTTAAACGTAAACCAGGCTTTAAGCATTAACCAGACTTTAAACGTAAACCAGACTTTAAACGTAAACCAGGCTTTAAGCATTAACCAGACTTTAAACGTAAACTAGGCTTTAAGCATTAACCAGGCTTTAAGCATAAACCAGACTTTAAATCTAAACCAGACTTTAAACATAAACCAGGCTTTAAACATAAACCAGACTTTAAACATAAACCAGACTTTAAATGTAAACCAGACTTTAAACATAAACCAGACTTTAAACGTAAACTAGGCTTTAAGCATTAACCAGGCTTTAAGCATAAACCAGACTTTAAACATAAACCAGACTTTAAACATAAACCAGACTTTAAACATAAACCAGGCTTTAAACATAAACCAGACTTTAAACATAAACCAGGTTTAAGGTATTTATGAGGTTTTATAAGGACCAACACATGACCCCAAACTCCTGGAATGAAACAGCAACTGCACCAGGCAAAAATACGAGTTTTCACCATAAAGTTTGGAAAAATATTGTTGTTGTGTGACTACTTCTTTGACTGCTTCCTGCTTTACATCGTATTTTCTCTATACTGCCCCCTGTTGTTTCATAGAATACTGCAGCAGAGAATGCACCAAGTATAAAATGCCTTCACTCTCTGTGGAAGTGCCCGCTGCCATCAACGGCCCCGTCGCCACGGATAACCACGGCTTTACACTCTTTGACCTGGAACACCAGATGCAGTTGCACATGCACACATTTCTGAAACAAATGCAAACAAAACGCTTCAATGGACAAAGATAATTGATTCAATCTCACAGTGTACGATGAGGTAACACGCGATCGCTGAAAGTCATACAGTGTCTGCCTGGCTTTAGAGAGCGTGGGCTGGGTCAGGAACCGTTGATATGTGGGCGTATAAAACCTCTGAGGCATTGTATGTGATACTGGGTTATACAAATAACCTTAACATGGTGTTATTTACTGATGACATGCACAAACAAAGGAAGGACATATGCATGGTTAATGTCAAGTATAATCCAGGTCTAATACAAGGTAGAAACAAATTAAACATGATGTGGTGTCAAATTAAACGCTATTTCAGAGTTTTCAGAGAACCACTCAATCCACATGTTTGTCCACAGGAAAAGATTTTCTGGTGTGGCAGCATTCATACAGAAGCATGCTAATCAACTGGTCTCAGAGCGTGTTTGCTAACCTCACAAGCAGGCTGTGCGGTCACAACGCCTGATAATTTCTGAAAATAAGACATTCATGATCTTTCAAAGGCTAGAAGCAGTGACATTTCACAGGACTTTAGCTCTGAGGAAGCCAGCGGAGGGTGTTTGTTATTCTCAGTTTGGAGACAGTAAAATATGAGCTAGAAGTGGTTTGGTGAATCAGAAACCATGTAGAAAATGAGAATAATAACCCAAACAGTGTTTCATATACTATAAGTGACTACATATCATCTTTTTTTGGTCTTATTTTCAGATTATTAAGACAAAGCAAGAAACAAACACATCACTTTGAACTTGGGAATTTGTTACCAGCACTGGCACCATTTTTTTTTCCTTTTCCTTGTATACTTTAAGCTCTCAAATAAAACAAAAATATAACAAGAAAATAGAAATATTAAACCCTTCAACTATACAGTGGATTTCTGGTTAAAGGACCATACAAGGATTTGCATTTGAGCCCAATTAATACAATCCACATACACATTAATACATATTAATGCTAACTGTTTTACTACTGGAACAGAAAATTTTGGAATTGTTTTTCTTACCTTCCAGACTGCCTTTGTTTTCAGTTCGTTCTAGTACACTATTAAAAATCAAGTTGTACTTGAAACATGCTTGAGATATGTAATCCAAACAGAGAACAAGACATCTACTAAATTTTTTATCGAAGTAATTTAATTATAGCATTTCAGCCTACACAGAAGAAAATGTATGTCTCCGCCAGGGAATATAGTCCCAGAAGAAGCCGGCTTTTAGCCAGAAATTAAAAATGGCCATGCCTTCTATTATTATTCTTAAGTGTTAGCAAGTATAACATTGAATTTTTAGGTGAGTGTTTCACCAGAACATTTGATTTTGAAAGATTAGGAGATTTGCAAAATAACTTGAAAACTAAAATACTATTTCATGTTTTGGAAAATGACTGGCAGTAACGTGTTTACACATTATGTTACAGGTAGTATTTAAAGCACCATATCAGCCATTTTTCATGTTTTAGCCTATATATTCAATTTTCTTACATGTAATGTTACTGACAATCATTTTATCAAAGGATAAAACCATATTTCAGCTTTCCTGATATTTTTCAAAATCTCTTAATTTTTCAAAATCAAATATTCAAGTGATACACCCACCTTAAAAATCCATGTTTCTCCTGCTAATAGTTACGCAGCCTTATGAAGTCACAGTCCTTTAAATTTTTCCATAAACACAGGTCTTCTTTTGGGACTATATTCCCCGGTGGAGGCATACATTCACTCCACGCTTTTTATTGAGCTTAAACACTAAAATTACATAACTTCTAAAAAAACCTGAATACACGTCTTGTTGGTGATGATGGATTACCTATCCCAAGAACGTTTCAAGTATCAACAAGTTGATTTTAATAGCAGAATGAACTGAAACCAATGGAGGTCTGGAAGGTAGGAAAAACATTTTTAATTCACCGTTCCAGTAGTATGCTTTGGGAAATGATTGTCAGTAAGTTACATGTATGAAAATTGAATGTATTAGACTCAAACATGCACAATCGCCAGCATGGTCCTTTAACTGTCTCAGACATACAAAAATCACCGGTGTGGTCCTTTAAATTCCTTTACTGTCTGCTGAATCAGTTCGAAGACACTTTACAGACAGAGATTTCATGTGAGACATATAATTACACAGCATAACATGGCTGTTAGCTAAAGAAGAGTAGCAGAGTAACGAGGCTTTGCTGAACCTGACAGCCTCAGATGAACCCAGACACAAATACTTCCAAACTCCCTTCAAAACTCACGGATTTTATGCTTACCGTTCTTCTCTAACACAAACAGCTACGACATAACAGAATGTCAATTGTATTTCTAAAGTGACAACTAAACTCTCATCAACTCGGTGTACGTGTAATACAATATGCATCACTTTGTGTAAAACAAAATAACAATAATAATCGTTAATTTGAGGACTCTGCCCTGAGAAAACGTCACACGGGCAGCAACGATGACAATGGGAAATAAAGAGAGAAACAAACGGTGAGTTTTGTGGATCCTGAATTAAACAAACGCTATTCACTCGGAAACGGTGCTACCGTAGGTTTATGATGTATGCGTGTTTGCCGGTGAGACCGGATTTATTAAAGAATCAGAAATGCGAACGGGCTTTGGCATTACGTACCATGATTGAGTCCTCTGCTGGCTTTAGCTTAAATAAAATGATGTATAACGGAACTTTGCTTCGTGTAGCAAAGTAGAAACCCGGAAGATGAAAGCAGCAGCAGCTTCTAACTGATGATGTTTGGTTTTTAGCAACTTGTTACAAACAGCAGAAAGATACAGATGCTAACAGCTACGTTAGCCTGGCTGCTAACAACAGAGGACAGGTGAGCCGGAGCTAACCATCTGTGTTATGCTGTAATAAACCGGGATAACGGCGTCCTTTCGGTGTCCGTGGCGTGGAAATACCGCGGCTTGTTTCAGGGTCATAACGGGACGCGGCGTTTCGCAGCGGGATGCGTGGAAACGAGAAGATGCGATGATTGCGCGGAGCTGCAGTGTCATTTCACACCGTTACTGTCCACACACACAAATACACACACAGGTGGAGGTCACGCGTGCAGAAAAACCACGCTGTGCTCCACGCGTCGCTAACACGGTTTGACAAAGGACGCAGATTTCCGTACCTTCTTTGAAGGTGCTGTTTTTGTGATTCCGCTGCTTCAGCCTGCTCTCCTCCGTCGCCATCTTTACTAACCTGCTGATAGCACTGGGATGCTCTGACGTCACTGGTTCTCAAGCGGTGGCCCTGATTTCCGCCGCGATAGATGACGTCACAAGGGCAAGATCGCAGAATGAGCCAATTAGAATTTTGATGAGCCAAAATTAAATTACGAATATCTTAAATGCGAATTGTCCTGTCCATTTAATACATTTTAAAACGGCTTGTCATAAAAGTCCCGCTCTCCTTTTCATTTTTTCCCTGCTTACCTCAGATCTAGGTAGGCATTACGTCATGTTCGACCACCGTTCCGTTAGAGCTAATAAAGTGGGAGATAAAGTGGACTCCTGTTTGCTCTGTCGGTCTATAAGAAGCTACGATTTAAACTTCTGAGCTATTTACCTTTTCAAAACAGTCATTGTCAGTGTCATGTTTAACCTGTTACTGTCTGTGTTTTGATCGATTAAAAGAAATGTTCATAAAGTTCATTTATAAATAGCAGCAATGCTGAAATGACGTCAGTACTGAACTCAGGGTTGGAAACTTTGTCCGATTTTCTGAGTCAGAATTCTGAGTTCAGGTGTTGTTTTCTTTAACCTTTCTTGATCAGAAGTCGGAAATTCCGAGTTCACAACTAACGCAGCATAAGCACTAGTGTAGAAATGAAAAACTATAGTATTTAGCCCTTGGTTCGATATACGATAAATAATTGTAAAACATTCAAATGTGTGGAATTTCAATGTTACGTTTATTTTTTTATAATAGCAAAATATTAAAGAGCTGATTTGTTACCAGCCTGATTATTTGTCTCTTATTTACCATGTCAATAAAATTCACCTTAAATTTGCCATAAATCATCCAAGTATATCTCTACTGACTTGACCACCAGATGGCGCTGATTTGGAAACTACACAAGTGCATCAAAGTGTAACTATTACCATTGTGTTATTAAAAATATGGAGCCCAGAAGAGGGATTAATTTAATGTTTTGCAAGTCAAAAGTAAATCATAAGTGTTTAGTCAAGTCCCAAGTCAAGACAGGCAAGTTACAAGTCAGAATCTTTGAGCTCTAAACATTTATGCCCTCTGGATTAAATTTAATGCTGGTTTAATAATTTATATGGTCATTTTATATAATTGTGGATAATTGTATAATTTTGTATTATTACTTTACAAATAAACTATATAATTTGATTTGGGGAAGGCATCAAGTCTTTTGGAGTTAAAAGGCTCAAGTTCAAGTGAAGTCACGGGGTCAGTGATGTCTAAAGTCAAAGTGGAGTTACAAATCTTTTGTTGATTATATCAAGTCAAGTCTCAAGTGAGTAAATTTAGACTGGAGTCTAAATCGTGTGACTTGGCTCCACACCACCACTGCTGCCTGAGTCTGAGATGACCTACCATGGCCACCGTACAGAGGATAAACCCTTTCGCTAAACGCCCTCAGGTCACGAGGAACAGGCTGGTGTAAGTGGGTTCAGACTTTGAACTCATTTCTCCTGTCTGCTGCAGCTTCCATCAGATTACGACCTGCCGCAGTGTATTTTGGGTACATCTACACACCTGGGTATTACCAGGGTTAAAGTGGGGCTCCCACACTTTTCCATGCTAGATCTAGTTTATCAATCACCTGGAACACTACTCAGCATGCAAAAACAACTGTGTAAAGACTTGTTTTATGACTACAGAGAGCAAAGTCTGGGAAATGGACATTTATGACATCACAGGTTATTTCCTGCTGCTGCAAAAAGATAAAGGTTTGAAAAACAAAAGCCACTGATAGAAGTTTTTAGTGAATCCAACTCCCTAATGCAGAGGCACTCAAATACAAATCTTAAAGGTCCACAAAGAAAATTTTCAATAAGACAAAGGTCCGTTTATT